>PVKH010001869.1:0-28894 GCA_004027955.1 Chaetophractus vellerosus
TATCCCCCCCCCCTTCTGCTTGCTCTTGCTGTGTGTCCATTCTTCTGTGTTTTTCTATGTCTGCTTCTTGTCTCCCCCTGTCTTTGCGGCGGCGCGCCGAGTCGGCCCTCTGCAGCGGCGGCTCGCTCCGTTCGTGGGTGGCTCCATTCCGTTTTTCACGGGCGGCTCCGCTCCATGTTTTGCGGGCAGCAGTCCTCCATGTTTTTCGCAGGCAGCAGCTCCGCTTTTCATGGTTGACTTTGCCATGCCTGTGGGGGTTCTGCCCTGCCCGTGGCAGCTTTTTGCCTTGCCCACAGCGGCTTTTGCCCCGCCCACGGCGGCTTGCCTTTCTCAAGGCGGTCTGCCCGCTCGGAGAGGTCCCTGGGAACCGAACCCGGGGCCTCCCATGTGGTACCCCAGTGCGCTCTTTATCCACTGAGCTATCTAGCCGGGCCCTGAGCTTCATTTTTTAAACTCATAAAACAGGACTGTTGATAATGGTTTGTGTGAGGACTAAACGAGATAATGTGTTGGAGTCCTTCATGAAGTCATGGCCATTAGTTGTTGCTATTAGATAGTTATAGTTCCCTTACTGTCTGAGAGGATGAGAAATTCCTAGTACCTGTTTTTTGTTCCTTTGAATGAACCCCATCTTTTGAAAGATTTTGTATATCAAATTGCATATATTGGTTAATATTTTTCTTTTATATTACCAAAGGCATTTAAGAGTGCCAGTTGGAGCTTCTAGTCAGCAATTGCATAAATACTGAATTGATTTAATTCCAGTAAAATCAAAGAAACCTGACATTTAGAGAGCCACTTCACCCTCATCTAAGTAAATGTACTCTCTTCACGTCATTTGAAGTGTCTAAAACATCTTGCTGATCTCCAGCAACTGTCTTTGCAGATTCTGGACTTAGTTGAGCTCTCACTTTTCAAAGAATAAGCCAAGCCTTATTATTATAATCTGAGTGAGGTGACGTTTTGTGAGTGATCTAATTCAATTTTTGATTGCTACAATTTTTTCCATCACATCATGGGAAATTGGTGTGGGCCAGAAATAATCAAAATGAATTCATCAAGAATGAAACTGAAGATTTTTTTAACATGCTACCATAAGTTATTGATTAAGAGGGATACCAGTGTTTTAGATCCTACATCCTCATGTACAAGGATCAAATTATTTAGTTTATTCATGGAATTAATGGTCAAGTTCAATGATAATCACATATATATATTTACCTTTCAGCCATGCAATTTTTTATAATATCAGAGGGGGAAGGAAAGTAACTTTTTTTCTTAGTATACAGAATTTAGATCTTTTGCGGTCAAACCTAACTGTTAAGAGGGCAAATCATAAAGGTTGTAGAAAAAGACAAATTTATGTAAACATCTCTTATTTTGAAAAGATATTACATAGACAACAAGTCTTGAGTCTTTCAAACATTACTGGGCCAGCCTAAAATAATTTCATTGTGAGAGCATTTTCCTTCTCTGTGTGCAGTCTAAGTGCATATTTTGTGCTCTTATGAATAACTTTCCAAAGCTGTGTGAAGAATGTAGCAATAAAATCTAGTAAGAGTTATGGCTCATGACTTGAATGATGTCAGTACCCTTTTAATCCTCCCAAACATGAAAATGTTTTTTTCTCCTCCTAAATAAGATTTCTTAACTCTTTATTTCTAAAGAAATAAATAGAGCTCTGCAATCCCATTGGCAATGTAAGAGTTAAAGGAAGACTCTTCTTTCCATTATTATTAGAGCTTATGCTTGCTACGACCATCACTTTAGAAAAGAAATGTATCCTAGACAATAATATTTTATGAACACCACCTTATTTCGTCTGATTTTTTTCATATACATTTAACATTAGAAGATCTCGGAGTTCAGTGTTCCAGCAATAAACTTGAATTTTCTTTAAGACAAACTTGAGTGTGCATCAGAATCACCTGGAGGCTTGTTAAAACACAGATCACTGGGTCCCATCCTCAGAGTTTCGGATTTGAGAGGTCTGGGGTAGGGCCTGAGAATTTGCATTTCTAACAGGTTCCCGGGTTGATGCTGATGCTCGTTGGGGATTGCTTACACTTTGATAACACCCACTTTAAGCCATGTTACAAAGAACCTCCTCATTTTACAGTTTGTTGGGATTCAACCTTAGCGAAGGCATTTGAATCCCCTTGGTTTAGAAGAAGCCACCGTCAATAAGTTAACTGCTATAGCTTATTTATTTGGCCACTCCAGAATTATTCCCAAGTCAAAGCGTGGTTGATGAAACCCAGTTCTGATGCTTGAAGATGTCAGACTGTAGAATCTCTATAGGTAAGTGTGTGATTTCTTTAGTGACATCACATTTGCCTGCAGAGATTTTCCAGTCTGCCACTTTGAGGTTGTATTTAAGAAAGAAAAAGTTGTCTTCATTCTACAGTGATCTTCCAGGTCCGGCTAGATTTTAGAAGTATATTTATCCAAGGTTAAAATTGGATGGGAAGAAGGAGTTATGATTAGGGTTCAGGTAGGAGAGCAAATGTGAATGGATACTCAAATTCTGTCACACATCTCCACAGGAATAGAGGAAAAGGGGAAAGTTTATCTTCCTCAACCACAACCAAGTTCATTCTTGACAGTGTTTCAGCAACACTGGAAGTCTTATGGTCAATCCAGGTAAATATCCTTGAGTTTCAAAAGCAATTTTAACTAAAGTTTAGATTTTACAGTTAAGCTCCTCAGTGTCTTTCTCAAGTTACGGTTATGCCTAACTAATCAAAACAGATCAGTAGAATGAGGTGTGCTTCTCACTTTTATTTTCCCCATCTCTCTCCTCCCTATTAGTTGTCTTAGAATAAATGATGTCACCTGCTCTTGTTATTTTAAACATCTGGAATAATGCATAATGTGTAATATTTACTTCCGATGCCAAAGAATCTAAGTTGTAGTGAATCTTGTGGTACCATTAACTATAGGGTTGTTTACACTTTCATTTGTCAGAACATATTTTTTTCCCATACTTTTTCTATAAACTTAGTTCAACATTTCACTAGAAGCAGGGGTTTTGTATTTTTTATTCCCTGCTGTATCCCAGCACATACTCGGTGCTCCATAGACATTCATTTAATGTATGGCCATTTATTTACTTAGGAATTTTTGTAAGTGCTGTTTACCATTAAAAAGGCAATATATATACCTCAAGTCACATATTTTATTGATATCAGAGTGAACTTATTTAATTCCAGACTCCAGATAAAATCAGAAGGCACTTAAACATGAAAAATCCATCTTGGTAATAAAGAATAATCCTATACTAAAATACATTGAGACGGAACTTTTATGTAATACTTGGTTTAGGGGTAGAATGAATACTTTTCTTATAGTTTTAAATGTTATATTGCATCTTTTAGGCACATAGTTATATGTCACATGATAAATTTTTTAGTCTTGGGTTATATCCAAATTTATGTACTAATTTATCACAAAATGAGGTTTGATTATGTTTACACTACACAACACAGTGTCTTGATTATCTGCTAATCTGCCATATACACATCCTTTGACCTCAAGATAACTTTAAAAGAGTCAACTGCATTCTGACTCTTCTAGATAAACCATAAATACAAACTTAACATTAAATCTCTCAAGTGTGCAGACAATATAACAGGTGGCCCTGATCTGATGTGAGTTGAGCTAAAATAATGTGTTGAAATTGCAGTTTAGAAAGATAGAAAACAGCTGGGCTTCAAGGGAGAAACTTTCCATCCATTTTACTGCTTTCTTAATAGAGAACTACATCGTTCAGTGTCATGTGGAAGGAAGGGGCTTGTGGTAGGACCTTCATGGTCCTCATTCTGTCCATCTAAACTTCAAAAAGGTGGGACTTGTGTAACTTGGTCATAAGAGAAAGGCAAGGCTTCTTACAGCATCTTTCATTGTCTCTTCTCAAATCATGCTTTTTGTTTTATATGAGCTTGCTGGACCTGGTTAATAGTATCGCTTGTTCTTCTGAAGGAAAATTGAACGTGTGAATGCTGGGATCATGGTTGTCATGTCCCTGATTGTTGATATCTTGTTTATGCCTTTGCTCCATGGGAAGGCGTGGATGGAACAGAGCGTTGGAACACAACCACCATTTTAGCTGCCTCTATGACGAGGGTCTTTAGAGACAGCCAGCCCATAATTCAGAAATCCTCTTAGTTTAAGGCCTTATATATAGAGAAACCCATTATACATGCAAATATTTGATATATTAGCCTTATGTGCTGCTAACCTGTTGGTACAGATGAATTTATATAAGACTATCTTTAGCAGACATCAAAGGTCTGACAAAATGGAGACCAAGTTCTGTCCAGTGGTCCCCAACCATGGCTGCACATCAGTCCTCTTGGACTTTTATGGAACAGGCTGTTTCCCACATCCCAGCCAAGGCCTCCTGAACCTGAACTTCCAAGGAGTGGCTATGAGAAATCTATTATTTAAAAGATGTGTCTGATGATTTGATGGGTTTGGAGATCACCGGTTTTTAAATTTGAAGAAACTGCCATCTCATCTTCAAAGAAAATACATGTTTTTATAAATTTATTAAAAATGTAAAATATTAAATTGATAGGAGGAGGCTGTTCTGGTTGAAGTGTGGTCAGCCCCTTCCCTGGCAGCAGCCCCAAACTGCCTCTGCATAGCCCCTTGTTTGCCAACCACCCTGGTCTCCCGAGCAAGGCTGAGGGCCAATGATCACCGCAGGTCTTGGAGGGCGCTGCGGGAAAGCCCTTGGTGTCTGAACACAGGTGGTGTGCATTTGACTGCTCAACCAAGGCAAAAAGGGACAGTACCCAAAGGGGCACTGACTTTAGATACGTGCCCTGCAATTGCCACTGGAAGGCAAAGGGGAAAGGGGCAGGAAGGCGATGAGGTTCGAATCAAAGTAAAAAATCTGCCGCGCAAAAAGACCATTTTGCAACTTGCCTTCTTTAAATGATCCTGCCCATGCTGGGTGTTATTTAGTTAACCCAGCCTAAGGGGACGTTTTAAAGGTGGAAGATTGCCCTGGTGATGAACAAATATGAGAAATAAACTTCCAGTGGGGCTGGGTTGCCTGCTGACTGTGATTTCCTGATGATCTATAACAATGGTTATTCACTAACAGCTGGCGCATGTCTCCCTCGGACAAAGCCACTGGGAAGCGCAGGCGCTCGGATTGGTGAACCAGAACCGTTGCCCTGGTAACAGCTAACTAGCACGTGTTTTATTGTTTCCAACTGCTTTTCCTGGGGTATTTGCAGGTGGTGGGAGATGCTTTCTTAAAGAGGGGTCATAACCTCATGAACTTTCAGATGTTGCAACAAATTGGGGAACAAAACATTTTTTTTCTCTTTCAAATATATTAAGTAAATCTTATTAAATAGCATTTTCAAGACAGATACAGCCCAACAGTTTTTCATTTTTTCCCCTTTGCCATTATTTCCAGATGTTATCAATTTTAAAGTTAGAGTTCCATTTTATGATCAGGATCTGTAGGAAAGGAAGATAATAGTAGTCGTGTGTATGGCAGCAGAATATGATTTTGGCCTTTTTGGGGTGTGTTCTTCTGGGTCTACATTTTGCTATGAAACAAAACGTGCTATCAAACAAAACGTGAGAGCATTTTTAATTTGCCTTTTAATGGTTTGTATACTTTGGCCCTCCATTAGTTAACTTAGCTCAATGTTTTTGCCTTTGCTGTTTTTCCATTTTGTTTTTAATGCACAGAAAATTTACCATGTGGCTCTAAAATGCAAAACCCAATAAGATAAGACTGGAACACATTAGAATTTCCTTCTATGACAAGATTTGGAAAGGATCGGTTAATTTGCAGAGGGATAGCTCCCTCTTCTGTCTGGTTTGCAGAATTTGCATCTTCTGAAAGTACAAATGGAAGATGCAGTTGTCTTATAGAATTCTATGTCTCAGCTGATCTAAAGTAGTTACCAACTATAGAATAATAAATTCATGAACTGTAATGTAGAGGATGCTTCCACTGTAATAATTTTGTTTAAAATAAAATAATCTACTCTGCTATAAATGCTGGCGAAAAGTAAATGGAAACATTCTCTTAATATTGAACGTTATCTGCAGAAAAAATGTAAATCTGATAAATGAGTTAGACACTTGTCTGAACTCTATTTTGAAACACCTGGGCTTTGGTCAGATAAGTATCTGCCGCTTGATTTGCACAGTGTTCAAACAACACTGCAACTCAAATCTTCTTTTGAGCCCGATTCACATGGCCTTTTCTGATCTGTGTTCTCCATGGGTCTGCAAACATGCGTCTACTTAGAAATACCAGTGGTATTCCAATGTTCTCCTCCAGAACTTTAGAATTTTAACAGGCCTTTAATAAAATTTCCTTTAAAAATCTCTTGCCTTTGTTTTCTTGGGTCCAATTGAATCACTTCAGGAAGAGTTAGGGTTATGCTGTGAAATTGAATGCAGAAGTAATAAATTTAGACTGCAAATAGGAATATGGCAGACTCACTCCTCCCCTTTTCCTCAGTGACAAGGTGGCGGGATTAAATGACCCTGATTAGGTGAATGTATATTAAATGAGCACTGCTCACAACTTTCCACTTCACTTTTCTTGGGGTAGGCATATTTCAGAGCCTTCTGCAGGAGAAAGCACATTTTCAACCTCATGTTCCTATTAATACTTTGTCACTTTATTCTTACTTTTTAATGTAGTTAGAGGGGGACAGTATGGAAGGCACAATTTGAATATAATGGAGTGAGCCTAGAAAACTATTCATTAGCAAAATTTTGAGACTTAAGCATACAATTGAAAATTTTAAATTATTTCCTTCAAGCAGGTGAAATAACCTAGTAGTAAAGTATTATGTAATAAATTTCATCTTGAATGAGGGACTGTTGGAAACCACAAGCTGTAGCACACTCAAGCCAACCTCCCCTTTCATTGATGAAGCAAGCACTGAAGCCCAGCGAGGGGAGTCATCTTGTTCAGGGTCTTGTAGCTAGCTGGGGACAGAGCTCATTTTTCTGGGTCCTAGTTGAGTGATCTTTTGCCCAGGCCACACTCTGTGCAGCTCTCAAGGAGTTTCTTTCCTAAGATCATTTGGCTCTGGCTTCTTGAATATGGATTCTCTGATTTCTTTCCTCCTCTAAGTGCACAGACTCTGACTCTCATTTGGCAGGGTTGCATCCTAGTGACTTACGAGCTGAGTGACTTGGACTAATTAAACAACCTCTCTGTGCTTCAGTTTTCACTTCTATGAAATGAGGATAATAATAGTGCATATCTCACAGAACTAAGTTCAGTTAAATGCTTGAGACTATGTACCTGGCACAGAGTAAGCACTCAATAAGCATTGGCTATTGTTTTTATTATAATTTTCTGCCTTTTCTCCCTCCAGTGTGTGCTGAGATCTTCCTTTACTCTGTAGCAGGCAGTAGTCACATACTAAAACAACCTGGAGGGCCTCGTGCAATTAAAGCATATTAGTTAACCCTGAACATTTTGACCTCTTGAACCTAGAGCTCTGAGTCAGTGCTGTGGGTTAGAACCAAACAGGTTTTTGTGATGGGTAAATTGTGTGATCTCAAACATCACGTCTGTTTTCATTCTCTTTCCTTCCTCTAGTATTGCCGGCTTCCTGCCAAGGATGGACTTAATTTCTAGGGCCTTATAGTTTATGGACTCGGATGAAATTACAGGACTGCACTTTCCCCACAGACACATGAACAAACACCACAGAGACTCTTAAGAAAAGCGAATTTGAAGCAGCAAGTTTAGTATTAACAAAACCTCCTTGGTGGAGTGGGGAGTGGGGGAATTAATAGGATGTTAGAAAGAAGCTTAGACACAGCCTTACTGAACAAAGCAAGCAAAGAGGCAGAAAGAGAAAGAGAGAAAACACGAGAAGAAAACCGCATCTTGGTTTAGGATTTTTTTCCCCTCAAGTATCAGTTTAATTATTGTTACTGGCTACAGAAATGATTAAAAGCATTATAAATCTCCGGGCTAAAAACCAAGCACAACGGCAGAAGAGTTTACACGGAATTGGCATTTGGAAATTTCCTGTAATAATCTGATGTAAATGTTGCAACTCTTTTATTTCAATCCAATAAACATTTACTAAATATCTACTGTGATAGAGAAGGCCTTGTATCTCAGCAAGGAGAGTGCTGGCTGGGAGTTTAAGAAAAAAAAGTTTCGCAGGAAGGCAAATACTCAAAAGCTTTGTTTTTTACTTAAATGTTGAGATTAATTAGATATACTGAGAATGATGACAAATAGTCATCCTTCCCAATAACATTCTTTTTATAATCATGGCATTTATATGAACTAGAAAAAGTTGCAGAGGAAAAGTCTTCAACTATATTGCAGGGAGTATGTCTTTTTTTTTTTTTTTCCATAAGGAACAATCAGAAGGGAACTGAAATGTGTTTGTTCAAGCCAACATCAAAAAGAGATAGGGGATATACCTCTTTTATCATGTTGTCATCAATAGCAACTAACATGCTCAGTTGTAGCAGGACAGGATTAAAGTGTCCAATTTTGTCATTCTCAAAATATTACATTTTAATTGTACTTTTTCTTTTTGAGATAAAAATCAGAATTCATTGTTTTAAGTGCTATGTTTGGAAATCAAATAAGCATTAAAATATGATTATTAGCTTAATCAGGCCACCACCCAAATCCTCATTTCAGCATCATCTTAATAAAAAGCCTGGGTTCTGAATCCATCAACAAGCCTTTTATTAGAATCCCAGGAGGTCAACAAAATCTTGAAATCATCAACTATCCATGAACAAAAACATCAGACTTACCAGGAAAAGAAGCTGTAAAGTGCAAGACAAAAGGCAAATTTTGATGGCATTCAGTTTTCTGTCTTTCAGCATCAGGTACATTCTCTGATCACCTGAAGACTCTAGACATAGGTTAAAAAAAAAATAGGGGGTAAGGACTTTTAATATTAAGAAAGGTGAAAAACAGGCCTTGGCAAACACATCTAAAAACATCGATGTATTTCAGAATAGAAACATTGCCCTTTTCATTCTCAATACTCTTGGTTGAATAAGTACTCACCACCCCAAGGATTCTCACTAAAAACATTTTAACCTTTTAAGAGGGAGACATTATTGAGTTTATTTGGAAAGATTCACATTTGGTGGTGACTTTCGAGTCCTTTTCAAGTTGTGAAATCTTAGAGGGAAAGTAAAGAGAACGCGATCAGATCTCTGCCTACCTCTTTCAGCCCTTGAGAATTCCCTTCCCAAGGAGTTTCTTAGAGTGGCTGCATCGGAACCCCTCGTTCTCCTTCTAAGTTATTACATCAGCAGAAAGACCGACAATAATGGCACATGAAATCTAAGTTTTGTGTAGGAAACAGGCAGGCAATCTACACTTTGTTATTCACTTGATAGACAGTCATTTTGACAGCTCTAACCTTGGAAACCACAGGTCCTGCTGAGCTCAGCAGGAGCCAAACGCTGACTACCATCTGTCAAAGCTTTATTCCCCACTTCTTATCCTCTCCTTTACTATAAGATGCTGAAAAGAGCACTGAATCAAAGTCTCTAACTACAGTTCAACTTTGAGTATGTTGTAACACTAATGTTGGGGTTCACTCTGGAACCCACCAAATCTGAGTAAACTGAACTGGGTACTCAATGTCCTTTTTAAAATGTTTATCAACAGAAGAAAGTGGGGGTCGAGGAACTCCATAATCATATTCCAAATAAGTATTATGACAAAATAAGGAAATGGCACTTAATTTGGTGTGGTTTTGCTGACTCTTTATAGTTAAAAGTGATGGCTGGTTTGGTTGGAAAGTTCTTAATTCTGAGGGTTTTTTCCCCTTAATATAGTTTAATTGAACATGTACAAAACAACAAATTCACTTCCTTCCAAAAAATAGCCCCATAGTGTAATGCGTAAAAATCTCTCGCTTTGTAAAAGGAAATCTCATTCAAAACTCTCTCTATCTCTCTCCGGCATCAATCTTAAAAAATCAACAAGCCTAATAATAAATAATAAATAAATCAAGTGTGGTATAACTCATTTTGCACTTGTGTAGGCAGTATATCAACTGAGAGTATCAAGAAGCTAGAAAGGGCATTGCTTTCCATTAAGTGATTCCAAAATGCTACATATTTTTAAAACATTTATTTTCCATTGCGTTTTAAAGTTTTGTATATTTAATAAGTAATTTTAGATACTTAAAAATCTTTAAATTTAAAATAACATTTCAAACACATCCAATATCATTCAGAAATGTAGAAAACGTTCCATAAACATAGCATCATAAAACAAGAGGAATTTAGAACTTAAATGTTGAAGAAACTGAGGTCTTTTTAGCAGAATTATTCCAAATTTTAATTTTCAGTTATTCTCCATGAAGTAGAAAGGTGCTTTCTCCTGACTCAAGCTTTATTTTTTCTAATCTTTCTTCCAGTTTTCCAGGTCTCCTACTATCTAATATTTAAGATAGTACAAGTCATGAGACTAATACCGTATACATTATTCTAAGGCAAGTAATTACTCATTGTTTAATGGATAATACATTGTCAAGAAGACACTGTGCAGAATTAATTTTAATTGATTAATGATTGCATTCATACAAGTGTGTATTTTTTATATTTTGGTGACTGTGTCATGTGTAAATTTCACAGAGATTTGAGATCACTAATGTGTAAATGTTTGAAATGCTTTATGTAAAATATTTTTAATAAATTGCATGCCCAGAAGGTGATTTTGTTATTTAAAGTGACCAAAAGGTGATTTATTTTTACAATGGCAAAACTAATTAATAATTGATAGTTGCTAACATTACAAGATTGGATTTTTGTGCATCAGGTTTGCAAGATACTTCAGCCACATATATTCCATGAACATATGCATGGATGCATTTGAACAAAGTCTGAAGAGGTGTAATATTTGGCTTGTGTTTGGCCCTTCTCTGCGCTTCCCTTCATCCTGGGGGGTGGGGACCTAATCTCATTCAGAGGCTGAGGAAGGACACTGCCTTTCCTGGCAGACAGGGTCCTTGCTCAGTAAACAACTTTTTTTACCAGTGTGCTGATGCCTGCAATCTTTTCTTCTGGGGGCAGGACACAACTTTCACCACATTGAGAGAGAAGATTCAAAGGCAAATGCCTCGGGGGAAAGGCAGCAAGTGGACTTAAATTCATCTTGCTGACAGTTATTCTGAAAGCAAAGAGAAGCAGAGGACAGTAGCAGGGGAGGCAACTCCAGATGGAGGAGTGTAGTCAGAGGAGGCAAACTCGGGCTTCCTCAGAGGTTTGAACTAAGGAGAGCTGGTCGAAGTGTCCATACAGTAACCTTGCTTTGCATCATGAACCTGTAGCCTCTGTCTTGATTCTCAGTTGCTAGGCTGTTAATTGACATAAGCTCAATGTCTCAGGGTTGGGGGAATGTTAAACGCCATTTAGTCCAATCTTTCATTATAGAGATGAAAAAGGTGAGACCCAGAAAAGGCTACTCTGCGTTTTATCCATATCTGTAAGAAGCCATGTTTCAATGGGATTCGACTGTGTTTAAATCCCTCCAGAGAAGTTGTCCCTGTAATTCAACTTAATAAATTGTTCAATACTTTATCGATAACAACTACATACTGTATTTACATTTTATGTATGTATTTATACCATAGCAGTTTCCAAAAAGGGATTGTCCTTATGTTGACGTAATTTAGAGTTTGCAAAATACTTTCTTTTTTTGCATTGACTTTCTTACTTTCTTAGTTGCTCTGGCTTAATATCCTTCCTCCACCTCCCCTCAGTGGAGGAGACAAATCTAAATGTCATGTTCAATTGCTATGACTATAGTCAGTTCAATTCTACTGGATTTATTGAGCACCCGCTAGGTACACAGCTCTGTGGTAATCACTGAGAGGGGAAGTAATATTCACTCAGTCATTCAACAAAGATTGATTGAGGCCCTTCTATGTGCTGAAAATTGGGGAGGCATGGGAAGCTAAAAAGGAAATGGAAAACAAAACCAAAAAACCCACCCCGCATTCATTGAGGCTACATTCTAGCCGGTGGAGTGAGGATGATAGCGCACAAAGAAACTGTAATTAAAGACGCAAACGTTGTAAAACTACGACTTCTCTAAATAGCATGAGGGAAAGAAATGTGAAGCTTGGAGTGGAACTACAGGGTGCGCTTGTCCTGCTCCCTGCGGGAGAGATCTGGAGAGGAGAGCGCTGTCCAGGTGCGCAAAGGCAGAGAGGGCACAGCCGGTATGAGGAACTGAAAAGAAGGTGGCGTGAGGGCAACGTGGGTGGCCAGGTGGGGAGCGACAGGCTGGAGCTGTACCTTGCAGGGCCCTGGGGGCTATGCTAAGGATGATTGGGCGTTATGCTAAGCGCAACCAGAAGCAAACGTCTTGTTTTAAGCAGAGTACTACTGTGCCAACACGATTAGATTTCCTTTTGAAAAGACTACTTTGGCTGCAATGTGGGAGAAGGATTGGGTGGGTGAGAGTGGAGCCTTGCTGGGAGGAGCTGATGGGCTCGCTGGGCAGGCAATACTACCAACCCATGTCCCCATTCTACAGATGGGGCAGCTGAGGACCCCAAAGTGCCATAACCAGGGTCAGATCCCACGTCCCTGGACTCCTTGGGCAGGTATTGCTGACAGAACTATTCCACCTTAAAATGTACCACAGATTTCTGTTGCTTGGTGTCTGTGCACTGAGAAATGATATTACTTCAGGAGTGTTTGTGGACACTGCTGAGCCTGTGACCTTTTACAAGGCAGGTGGCCTTGGGGGGTGACAGACTGCAAAGGTCAGCACTATCAGGGAGCTGTTTCTGTCCCTGCTTGACAGGAAAGTGCAACTTTTCACCCCACTTTAGTTTCATTCTCTTTTTGTGGCCTTTATTAGAGCCATATAGGTGAGAAAGGCAATACTTTGTTTAATCTTCGTAAGAAACCTGCAAGTTAGGTCTTATTATTATTATTGTCTCTGTTAACAAAGCAGGAAGCTGAGGTTCAAAGAGGCCAGATACTGTGTGTCCTGGTTTCCTCACCTGTAAAATGGGATAATAGTATTACTGACCCTCAGATGATTTAATTGATTTAATGAGCAATTAGCATAGAGCCGAGCATAGAATAAGTGCTAAGTAACTGTTCATTTTTGTCATTATGAGTATCTGTGGAGCTCAGTCAGATTTAACAGTAATTTACAGTAACTACATTAGGTTTCTTGGTTACTCCATTTATTTTCATTTCTTTTTTATAATATTTCTTTTCTTGTAAAGAAATGATAAAAACAACTACTGAATAATGTAATTTAATAAGTTATTTAATAATGGCTAACAGTTTGGAAAACAATCACCTCTATCCTATTTATCATGATAGAATATTATAGGCTTCACAAATGTTTTTCCACTTTTCCCAGAAGTGTGCCTATTTTTAAATAGTTGGAATCATATTGTACCACAATTTTATAACTTGCTTTCCCTCTTGCTAGTAAGCAAGAATTTTCCAAGTCTTGGTGAAATCGTTTTAAATGTGTAAATATTTTGTAATTGAATTAGCCATACCCCAGTCAGAGAGTATTTTGGTTGCTTTCAGTTTTTTCCCACTTATAAATAATTCTTCAATGACTGTTTTTAGTACATATAACATTTCCTTTTTTAGGAGTATTTCCTTAGGATACACTTTCAAAAATTGGGTTACAAATTAGAACCTGAATATTTTTGTAATGTCTGATACAGCTAAATCGTGGCCCAGCTTTTCTATTTTTATTTTATTAACCCTATTTTATAAATGTCCTTTGTTTTATTTGGCTTCTGATCTATTTTTTTAAACAAGTGATGTGTTCAAAGTTAGGAGGTGAGTAATGGCAGAGTCAACACTCAAAGCCCTCTTTCTGCTGTACCGGTGATGCCAATGGAAAAAAAAAATCAACACACAGAAGTGGAAGAGTCAGCCATTCCCCAGGAACTGCCTGAGGCAGCGGTAAGGGCAGAGGTCTAGGAGGTGGCACTTCTGGGCTCTAGTCCTGTTACCACCACCCATCTGCTGTTTGACCTTGGTCTTCTCAACTATAATATAGATCCATTGATTCTTGCCAGTGTTTCCTGGGGGAATTTGAGACTTAGTAATGTACATGAGTGCTCTTGGAACAGTGCAAATAACTGCATTGGTGTAGGGTAATGTCTTGCTCTCTGAATACTGAGCACTGAACTGCTGTAAGAATCTGTATTACAGCACTTCTCAGACTTGAGTGTACATCTGAATCATCTGGAGGTCTTGTTAAAATGCAAATTCTGTTTTAGTACTCTGGGGCAGGACTGAAATTTTGCGTTTCTAACAAGCTCCCGGGTGATGCTGAAATGCTGCAGGTCCCTGGACCACACTTTGAGATGCACATTTGCAAGAAGGAAAGATTTCTAGGCTGGAGGTAGTGATGGCCATTGCCGTGACTCAGCGTACCAGGGGTCTTTCACTCACACAGGTGACTGTACCCACGGTGCAGAGTACCCTACCCAAGGTGCAATTTTAATAAGGTGAAAGGGGTAAAGATTAATAGCAGTTGGACCGAGGCCCCTGAATTGGTGTCTTATATCCTGGTATGTATGAATATTCCTGACCTGTTTGTGGAGGAAATTTTCTCTGATCTGTTTGCTCTCGTATGCTGGAGATCTTCTGAACCTTGGAATGTCCCCTTTCCTGAGATGTAGCAGGAGGTAGAAAGTAGTACTCTGGCATGATAGAGTAACATGGAACAGCACTAGCCTTTTATTATTATCATTTCCCTTTTCCATCCTTGTTTTATATTGCTGTAGATTCCACCGAAGTCTCCTTTAAAGTGAACTAAGGAAATGTGCCAGCAACAACTCAGAAGCCCTAACGCACTGTTCGAATCTTTCCAAACATCTGCTGCATGAAAGGACGCAAGGTCCTGCAATGGCTGAGGGCAAGAGGGCATCTCGGATGTGGGGTGGCCCGGTGCTGCTCTCAGAGGCCTTTCTCTGCACGCAGGCTGCCCCGGGAGGCTCCAGCACCTGTTCTTACACATTCGTGCTGGCTTCTGTTGTTTGCAATTGCTGTCAAAAGCGTCCCAGGGGAGGGCTAGGACAAGCCTTGTCAGGGAACAAGAAAAGCTGGGGAGTGTGGCAGTTGGCCTCATAAATGTGAGGATGTTCACAGTCCCAGTAGGGACTCTCATTTCGCTTTTCACATCACCAGGAGCCTCATGTCAAAAGGGAATCCTTTGAGCTTGAGTATTATGGCGCAGAACGATCCTTTGAAACTCAGGTGATAGTGATAGTCTAGTTTCATTTTTCTAAAACTGAAACGCCACGAGCAGCCCTCGGAGGCACACAAACATGGGGCCCTCTGAAGTTACGGTCCAGGGAGTAGGATGGGCCATTTACAAGAAGGAATGATTTCTAGGCTGGGAGTAGAGGAAAATTAGTTTCTGGGCTTTGAAAGATTAACCTAGCTTTTGAGGAAACATTCTAAGGGAGCATATGATAAATGCACTTAAAAAAATTATTTTTTTACTCTGAAGACCTCTTTGTGTAAAACTGCCACATACAGTTACTTCAACTTAATAGTGCAAATAACTCTGCCCTAAAATATCATAATGCCTGCTTTTTAGGATGTGTGAACAATTTTTGATATAATGAAGACATGACTTTCAACATTTTTTGTAATTATCTCATTATAAACAATGAGGAAGTAGGATTCTTTCATCTTAAATTAAGTGTTTATTTTCTTGTTCGTTCGTTATGAAAGTCTGTTTAAAATTTAAAGCTTAGAAAATATTTTCTGAAATCCAGAGCATTAGTTGCAGGAGTTGCTTAGCCAGCAGATCTTATGTGATTAAAAGTTAACCCAGTAACAGATGAATTTTTGATATGCTAAGAGACAGTGTTTGCAATTAAAAGCTATTGCCCTTCTTTAGCATGAACATCCCTTCATCCTCATGGTTTTAAAACAAAATGAAGGTAAAGCCTAGATTTCTGCATATAACTAAAAACAAACAACAACAACAAAAACCCGAACATAATCACTATCAGGCTCCTAAATTTTCTTCACTCAAAATATTAATATTATTGACTTAATTGAATTTGTGGTGAAAGATATTTGAGCTACTCAGAGGTCAATTTAAATCCAAATAATAGGAAAACAATAATGCCGGCTTATTTGCTTTATTTAATGGAATACTATTTACATCTAAAAACTATTTTTATAGTGAATCTGCATTAAATAGGTAGCAAAAGGTTTGTCTTTGAAATGTTCTTCCTCTTTTGACCAAGTGTAATACTTGGATTTTGATTAAACTGATATTTATTCATTCCTTTGATCCATTTAAGATTCTATGTATATTTAAAAATAGAAATAGTGTCTTCTGTAGGTAATCATTTTATTATCAAATGAGGTCTCTAACATTAAAGTCAGGTCATTTGTCTACCATATAGCCATTATTTTTCTTTGGGTTTTTAGTTCTGCTGCAATCCTTATTAGAATTAAGGTCTTTAATGTATATTGCAAACATATGATCTTACAATGGCTATTTATTGCTAATTAATATAATTTGAAGTTTAAAAAGTATATTTAAAACCAATATGACTCATGAGTAGGGAAATCAGATTTTCAACATGGCTGTTGCAGAATCTTGGAGGATTCAGTGCAAAACATCCGTAATGCACAATTTAGAAAAAGGAAAGCTGGTCACCTTAGCTCAGAGGAAACAATTGGAAATGCTTAGGATTAAACTGTCAGCACAACGGCAGGTGTATTTTCATTTATCTATGGAGAGAGGAATGTCTTCTGCGGGAGGAATATCTAGTAAGTTTTTTTGCAAGGCCCCTTGCAGAGGACATTGTCCTGCTTTGGCTCCTCACAACCCTCTTAGGGGGTGGGAGACTGTCTGAAAGCTTGGGTATCACCCTGTCTTACTTAGCAGCGAGTGGGGGATCTCTCCAAGCTTAGGATAATTGGAACTGTCCTCAGAGGAGGGGCTGAAAACTTTAAATCCTTGCCTGTTCTCATAAAAGGTGCATAAATTGCATGTCTTTTTTTCCCAACCCCTCAAAGTTCCTCCCACTCTTTAAAAAAGTCAGAATATTGGCCTCAGAGAAGTACCTATCACTTCAGGGAAGATATTGGGGCTGGGGGATTGTGAACTGTCTCCTTCTAAGGTCCGTTTTGTCCATATGTAGGAGCACTGAACAACCAAGAGACAGAAGCCTGACTCCTCTGCAGAGGTGCCTTTGGGTGTGAAAGCACCAGTAAGAGGACATCTCTTTCACAAGGACATCCAGACAACCCTCACAGGGGCTTTTCAATTTATTTTGAAAGGCCTCTGGAATAAATGTTTCAATTTTGTCTAAAGATAAACTCTACTTGTGACATTGAACTGATCTAATCAAATTTTGTTTTTAGGTATAAGTAAAATAATTATGGCATTGTACATCATAAACTTGTATATATTTTTAAAACCCTGAAAACATACATATTCATTAGTAAATGCAGGTAGTAATTGACTTACAGAAACTTTTAAATGTATGCTGTGAGTAAAATGCTATTTCACTATTTTTCCTCCACCTATTGAATAGATTTTTGCTACACAATATCCTTCCTGGCAGTGTGTTTAGCATTGTTTATTTGTATATACTTTATGGGATTAAGCACTTCTGGTGCATTTTTCATGCCAGACAACCTAAGGAAGCTAACAGTGGTACGGCATGATTAAGTTTATAGGTCATGAGATAAATTTACATGGAGAGCCAAGTTTCCAGCTTCAAGCAAATGACTTATCTGTAATTTGATGCAAGTAAAATGACTGACCTTTCAAATGTTTGTTGGGCTTCAAGTGTCCGGAACAATCAATATGTACATTATTGTTTATATTTTATGCTCCTGATCCCATTAATGTACGCCTGCGGAATGCTGGGACACCATTAGTTTCTGATACTTCTGAAGCTATTGGGTGGCATTTATCAAACAGAAAGGCAGCACATATTGACTTGTGACAGTTTTTGCATTTCTTGCACTCAGTGTTTCATGGGCTGCTTGTCTAGTTTTGGCAAGCAACACTTTTACTTCTCCGAGGCCTCCCCAATTAAATAATAATGAACCAATTTGTTAAAAAATGAATCTTTAACTTTCAGACTCGTTAATTTCACAATTGTGTCAGAAGATGTGTTCTTCGGCAGGGGAGATCAGAGGAATGGTCGAATAGAATGACTGCTGGGCTGGGGAAGCCGGAGAACAGCCGCCTCTGTCTCTAACCATCTGTGTGACCTTGGACAGGTCTCAACATTCCCAGGCCTCTGGCTCCCCAATTGTGAAGGGGGTGAGGTGCACCAGATAACTGTGAAGGTCCCTTCCAGCTCAGACGTTCAATGGATTATAGAATCTATGTGCAAACACATGAGCAGCAGGGTGGTCCTACCAGTGAGTACAAAGATAAGCCTTGGGGAAATCCTCTAACCACCCTAGCTCTGCTCTGAATAAGGAAATAAGGGAGAGCTGCATTCCTTCCTATTTGCCCAGAATAAACTGGACTCACTGTGGATATCTGGTGGAGAGATTTTTTGACGTATTTATACACATAACAACTTCATGTATATATGTATACATACATGAATGCGTATATATACATATAATTATTCATAGGTCCCTCGTTTTTTTCCCCTCACTCACTCCCCTACTCCAAACACCGTATCCCCTTCCCGTTCCCCCTGCCCCCTGCAAAAAGTGCTCAAAGTGAAAAGTGCCACCTGTTATGGGAGCAGAACAGATACTTTGAGTTGTTCATTGAAGAGAAAGGGGAAAGCTGCCCACATCTGTATTAATTAACTCTCTCTTTCCAGGATTTTATTATCGGAGAGCCTAATGATTTAAAATTAACCATCCATTCTCCAATTGATGACTTGGTTTCTAAATTCTCTGTTATTGACAAGTTGTTGCCTCACTGAAGCTATAGGACATGCCATCCATTACTAATTTTGATGGCATTAATAAAGATAAATTAGATCTTTTAAGCAGAAATGAATTCTCACAAAGAGAGACATGAGGACATGGTCTCAATTTTCTCTGAATTTCAGCCCACTTATTTTTTTAGCTTATTCTGGTTTCACTTAGATTTTATTGATTGTTTAGTAAACATTAATTGGCGATAGAGGCTTCTTATTATGAGTAGATAATAGATAATCAATGTGTAATGCAGTTTAAGTGATAAAATACTTTATCGGGAATATATTATCTGCTATAAAGACTGGAAATGACTTCATTTAAAATATTAAAATTTACGATGAAAATCTTAGAAAGAAAATGCATCTCTTCAATGTACAGAAAGTTAGATTCACTCTTAAGACAACATGGCAACATATACATAAAACATGATATTTCTAAGGCACATTAAAAAATATAAACATATAAATTTAGGAATGAATTAGCACCTTTTTGAACACTTGTGGTTTGCATTGGGATAAGGGTAAATGGCAATAAAAATAAATACAATTCAACATTACATTCAAAATTTGAACTTAATTGATTTATTACAGAAGAAAAACATCCTTACCTTGGCTTTTGTAGAATGCCTTATTCTTATTATTCACTTCTTCAACCTGAAACAGTCTTTTGAGTTACAGTCAGAATCTTATTTTTCTATCACTGTAAGTATGAATTTACTGTTAGAGATCCAGAATCTGCTGTAACAAAAGATGTGGCAGGAAAAACATGACTTAGGCAAGTTTTTAATACTTCAAATTGGACCCGCCTTTTATCCCACAATCCCTTTTGTGTGTCTCATTATTGATCAGACTTATGCTGATGTTTGAAGCCCAGAAATGATCAGGGCAGTGTTATATTTGACTGTTTATCTAAAGGCAAAAGTGTTGCCCTCTCTGACCTTTCAGAAATTTTTATGACATGGTGCTTTTTGTTAATTGAACACAGGAAGGAATGAATAACCTCTCAGTAGGATCTAATATTTGCCAGAAGATAAGGTTTTCATGCAAAATCAGAGTATTAGAGGGGACAGAATTTGATTATTTTTACTTTCATGTAGCAATGCAGTTTGAGAAGATTACTATTTTCTAATTAACAGTCCCTTTAATAGGACAAGGAAAGAAAGGATATGACTTTAAATAAAGTATGCAGTAGCTCTACTGGCCTATATCTGTTTTCATACCTAATTGAAATGCAAGAATAGAGCTATAATATTGTAGGGCTAGGAAGGTCCTTGAAGATAATCTAATTCAATTCATTTTATTTTGCAGATAGTGAAACAAATATAGAGAAGTTAAGTCCCTTGTCTTCTGTCACTTAAATAGTAGACCACATCAGGGTCCCTTGAGTGTTTTCCTTGTCAGTAAGAAGCAAAGTTCTACACAAAAGCAGGTGGTTGTCTTATAGCTTGTGTTGCCTTCGTGGGGACAGCAGCCTGTTAAAGCCCTTGTGGTCAGGCTGTCTTTTCAGTTACTTAAAACAGAGAGAGGCATCCCATATTCTTATAAGGCCCACTTGAATTGGCCCTACTTAACACTTTGACTTCATTTCTTTCCACTTTTCCCATCACACTGCTCTTTCTTATATTTCTAGACCCCTCTCAAACTGTTTCCCACCTAGGCACTTTTGTGTTTGCAGTTCTTCAGCCTGTAATGACCTTCCCTCACTTTTCCCTCAGCTGGCTCATTCCATCATTCAGGATTCAGCTCAGATGCCACCTCCTCGGAGAGGTCTGCTTCACCACCCAAAGTAAATAATGATGAGAATAGTAATAGTAGTAGTAAGCTAACACTTACTGCTCTCTTACTGAATGGCCAGACACTGTTCTACGTGCTTACCAAAAGCATGGATTAATTTAAAAAACCCTGGAATCAATCCTATGAGGCATGTAGTATTATGATTCCCATGTATAGGCAAGGAAATTGAGGCACAAAGAGGTAAGGTGACTTCCCTAACAGCTAGTTAGTGGTACAGCCAGGATATGAACCCAGGTGGTCTGGCCCCGTGGACAAAGGCTGCCTTTTCTTTCTTAGCTCCCTCCCTAGTCACTGTCTAGCCTTGAACCCTATTTGACTTTCTTTATAGTTTGTTTTTTGCTAGTTGTATTGATCCTGTTAATTTTGTTTTTTTGCTTCCTTACTGTCTGTCTATTCCAGTCCCCCATTAGGCTCTAAGCTCCATGAGAGCAGAGATTCTGACTTCTTGTTCACTGCTGTATTCACCCAGTATAGAGTAGTCCCTTCCTGCAGAGGTTTCACAATGAATATAACATGAATGAATGAATGTAAGAAAACACAGTGAGGACGGAGAGAATGGAAGAGGCTCTTGGACTGGGGGTTGGCTCGCTAGTGAATGTGGTGTGAGAATCCTCCCAGCAGGGGCAACTGGACTGATAAGAGTGGGAATGAGGGAGTGGGGCCATCAAGAGTGGGCTTACTTTTCAAGAAGGATGACAGTAAGGGAGGCAGGGAGATGATAAATAGCAAACCCGATAGAAACCTTCCATTCTTGCAAATTAACAAGGCCCTCCTATTGCTCTTTAATGATTGTAGACATGTGCAGACCCATTTTCTGGCTCATTTTTCTACCTATTTGAATTGCTTAAATACTGGAATAATGGTTTGACCACGGAATTATTGTCTGTCTTCATGCATTCCACCGAGGGTGTACTCTTGGGCAGTCATTTCCCAGGATCACCCTTGGGTGAAGAAGCCTTCCCCCATCTCTTTTTGTGGAATCAGAAAGGCCATAAAATACCAGCAAGTTGCCTGTGAATCCCTGGAAGCATGCCACATGTTCTTTTCTACACACACATCGAAATCACCAAAAGCTTATGATTGTAATTTCTTTTCCTGGATTTTACACCAGGAGAGAGACCAGGGCATAAATGGTGAGTTTCAACACTGGTGGCACTGAACCATCTCATTGTAGTCTGTGCTCCTGTTCAGCTCAATCAGAAACATTTCTATTGCATAGTTCTGGTTGTCGATGTGTGGAATAAGTAGTCCCTAATCCCCCACATGGCTCTTACTACCATCAAAGAGGGTGATGCTAGAAGTGCCACATTTAAAAGCCAAACCCTTTAGGCCACCCAAGAGGTGGTTTTGGTTAGCTCTCTCTCTCTAATGTCTCTCGTTAGGCTTGGAATGAAATCACAGTGGGAAGGAACAACATCTTGTTTTTACAAAGACTTTATTTTGAAGACGAAAAATGCTACTCTTTCAGGGAAGAAAACATTGCCCTCCCTTCAGATGTAGCAACCTGTCACCTCTTTCTCAGCATCAATTACAAATATTCTGTTAAGAATTCTTTTCTTTGTGTGTTCTCTTGTTAGTCATTTTAAAAGACAAATAATAATTCAAGGAAAGCTAATATTATATTATAAATCAGATAATAAATAGGTTTCAATTGCACATTTTGTTGCATGACACAATCTGGCTTAGTGTGTGCTACTGGCATTTTGGAAGGAGTTTCCCCACACACTGCAGGATATCCAGCATCCCTGATCCCGGGTCCCTAATTTCCAGTAGTGTGACAACCAACAACTCCCTTCACAGTTGCAAACATCCCATCGGGGTAGTATTTCTCTTAGCCATGACCTAGTTCAGGCATCACAAACTCAAATGCCAAGTGCAAATGTGTCCGTCTGACTAGGTGTAAGGCAATAGGGAGAGGCGTGTTTCATCCTTGTTGGAGAAATGTGCATGATATACTTAAAGGCGCTCAAAAACAGTCTTAACACTCACTGTGCCGGTCAACCAAATGCTTCTTTGTGCCAAATTTGGCACCCCAGTCATCAGAGTTGCACCCCCCAATCTATCCCCAGTCTATCAATCCAACCCTTCTCTCCACATTCCTTGCAGCAACCCAAATGTGTCAGGATCACCTGTCCTACCTCCTGGCCTTTGCGTCTGCTTCCTTTCCATTTCCATCACCTGAACCCTTTCCTTTGGCCAACATCTATGCATCACACTGTATTGTAGTTACTTAATTCCATGATTTTTCTCCCCCACTGAGCTCTGTGCTCTTTGAGGGCGAGACAATAGACTTGTAAATTTTTTTGCTGTATATGCAACACTTAATATTGTGCTTGGCAGATAGTAGCCTGCCTTAAATGCTAGTTGAATAAATGAATGAGTGAATGAAGATTATTCTAGTCCATGAAATAATTTCTGAGGAATTTTAAGAAGGGTGCTGGCGTTTTAAATTTCTCTTAGATCATACCTCTTGGTTCTTAGGAGGCCTTTGTGGGTTTCAAAAGTCCTCATCTGGCATCTGGGCATATGGCCCGGGGCTTCTTTTCATGTCCCAGTCATCTGTTCCATTTATTCAGTGTGTGTGTGTGTGTGTGTGTGTGTGTTTTGCTGCACAACTGGAATAATTTCAACTGGAGATTGTAAAACTTGCCTCATGGAATCTCATTGCTGTGCTTTGCCTAGGATCAGTGCTGCTTTCTCAGAGATATGAGGTATAGTGGCTTGTGATTCCTCTATATAGCAATGTGCTTAATTTCTTGTTCCAATTCATGACAAGGGACAAAGAATTGTAGCTGCCCCAGGATGATCTGGCCTCATTGGTGTTGGATAATGACTCTGTGGAGCTAAAATTTCTTCCCATCCCACATTTCCTTGAGCGTGTCCCTAGATCTATTCTTCCTTCATTCCTACCTTCCTTACTCTCCTTCCTTCCTTTTTTATTCATTCTTTCTTTTCCTTCCTTCTTTTTTCTTTTTTAAAATATTTAAGCCTGCTCCTTTGGATTGGAATTATCTGTGAGAAATAAATGTTGCTGCTTCTCCCACCTTCTTCTTGACATCTTATTTGACTATAAAGTCCCCAGAGAAAGTAGGAAATGTGGCATTCAAAGGTAATAGAATAAACATCTCCTCAGTACCCAAGGGCTTAAGCAACTGGGACCCACCACAATTTTATGTAAATTTTTTTTTTTTTTTTACCAGCGGGTTAAAGAATCCCAGATACTTGGAACATATTTCCTCTTGTTTCCATTCATATTATTTCCTGAAAATGTTTTCAAACATAAAGAAAGATTGTTAATTCACAGTCTTTTTTACCCCTTTTCCTCCCATGGGTTCCTTTAAGAAAAAAAATTGCTTTTTTAAAGAGAACACGTGCTTGGCCAGCCGTTTGGTTTCCCACAGCCAACATGCACATGCCCAGGGTGTTCTCTTGTGATTTTCAAGGCCTGGCTTTCTTCTGATAAGGTCAGCAGCATACACAGCTTATCCACATCTGCTCTGTTCCTCGAGGTCAATCAAAGTATCCTTCCTTCTGGGACTAATGAGAATGTCCCAGAGAGAAACAATTATTGCACTTGAAAAATTTATTGATTTATGTTGTATGGTTCACCTGGTATTTGGGGTTCAGGGACACTTTTTGCAACTGGGAGATCAATTCAGGGGATTCAGAATGAGAAGACATTAGCAAACACATCCATGGCATCCATTTCTAAGTATTTGCTGCTATAACTACTAGAATAGCAGAATGCTGAATGCAATCACTGCAAAATACCAACAATGTAGGTCATCTAACATTATTGATTTCATTGGTTGAATTGTAAATTCATGATAATGGTATTGGGCACAGTCATAGCTTAAAGATGATCAATGGAATTGTGAACATTCCCATTGGTACAATTTCCACACTTCACCTTTTTCTTTGCTCTAAATGTAAGGCATGTTGTTTATGCCCTTTAATGGTGATCTGGAGGGAAATATGATGAGGAGGACTTCCCACTGCAGAAAGCAAGAGCATTGGGTTGCCAGCTTTATGATTTCTGACCACGAATCCTTAAATCACTTCCCATGTGGTCCATGTTGAACTTTTCAAAAGAAACTTGGGACCATGACAATATTATATGTCTTGCCATACAGATCCAAGGATTGAGTAAAGAATTAAAAGCCTTCAATAAACTATCCACCCTTTGGCTCTTTGTTTCAGCATACTTTTTGTCACAAAATATCTTTCCACAGTTGTTAGTCAATTAATTGGAGTCCTAGTTTTTCACCCTCTTATAGGAATCAGAAGACCTAGATCCAAATCCCAGTTCCAATACCTATCAGCTACTGTCTCTTTGCTCTGGATTTATACCTGTAGAATAAGAAAGTTACTAACAATTTCACAGTTGTTTATGAAAATTAAAATAATTCACAAAGTATCTAGTATAAGATCTGGCCCACAGTCGCCCCTTAAAACATTAGTCAAATTTGTAATTTTGTTTGGAGAGTCTAATAAGTAATGACATGATCTACAGGCTGAAGAAGCTGAATAATTCTCAGGGTGATAAAATTGAAAGCATTTTAGGAAAATACTTGGATATGGGCTTTTGTTCTTTGGGAGGTATTTTCTGAGGGTCTAACAGGTGAAAACTTGATAATTGTTGACTAAGGCAATTTTCTGAAGACTTTGTGGAGCTTTTATTTCATTGTCCTTATACTTTTACATCTGTAGAAGGAGTCAGTAGAATACTCATTAAATGGTAACCTCAGTTTTACCATCTATGAAATGGACTTAGTAATTGTGCCAATCACATGGGATTTGGTGAGGATCGAATGAGCTAAAGTATATCTAAAGCTTTGCATAGTGCCTTGCACATAGTAAGTATTCAACAAATACTCCATCATTATTATTAAAGATCCTACCATAAAGGGTGCTGCATTTTCATTGGGAGGTTAAAAAGGGTGGAACAGATGATCTCTAAACTCATTCCAGCTATAAAATATATACTTTTGTAAATGTGATCAATCAAAAACAATATCAGAAAAATATTGAAGGACCCATTTTTTTGGCTTGGATAATTCTAAATGACATCTTATACATGGAAATCCATATTTATAAATATCAAAATGTTGAAAAGTCCCAAGACAAACACTCAGTAGTTCCTAGCCATTTCTCCCTTTCAAATGGGTGTACTTTTATGACAATTGATGCTTTCACTTGCAGAGATCCTCAAATATGCTTTAGAAATGATTCTCTTTTTGCTAGAAATAAGACAAAAACAAGTGGAAATAAGCCAATCTGTATGCTTTTTTCCTCCTGACTAGGGAACATGATGGCTTTCGTTGTTTGCAAGAAAAAAGTGCTGACACAGGAAGGCCTAATTGATTAGAACAATACATGGGCTGGCTTAATGCTTTAGGTCAAATCCTTGGGAAATTATACATTCTTTATGCAAAATTAAATGTGTTGCAAGCATCTTTCTTGTCAAATACTGGTGGTTTTTTTTTTTTTTTTCCCATTTGGCCCCAAGTTTGACTTGTGGGGATGAATCATGGGTATCATTATCACATATATTCAGATGCTGTTTGTAGACAGGAATTAAGTTCTGACTATTATTCTCCTTGCTATTTTTATATTTTGTTAATGTCTCCTTTTGCCATTAGAACAGCTCAGCATTTTTCATTTTTCTATTTTGGTACGCTGCAGGTTATGGTTTGTTTTTTTATGGGTTAGGTTTTTTCTCTCTACGTGATCTACATCGTGTGCTTAAGTCTCCTGATAGATGGGGAATAGAGTTATGCCAGCCTGCTCTTATAATATTAGGGCCTTCAGAGAGTATAGAGGTACCCTTGCTCAAATTGTCAGACTGCTCATTGATATCTGCTTTTCCCTGTGGTTACCTGTCCTTGCAGCCAACTACTGGGTTGGGCTGTTTAGACGTGGCTGGGTGACCAGTTGGCCATTTTCTCAAAGTCTAGGACAGTTCATTGTCAATAGACCTGCAGGTAGATCTACAAGTGATTGGATCCAGGAAGTAGATAGATGTGAGGATAATGGAGAGGAAGAAATTGAGAATATCTGTTAGGTTTATTGGGCTATAGAGTGGCTCAAACAACTAAGATAAGGAATGAGGAAGTAAGTTTGGTTGGGAAAATGTTAAGTTCAGTTTGGGATATGGGCTTGCTCTGTCTTCAAGTCATACTTCAGGTGGAGATGCACACAACTGGCCATTGATGTCCCTCAGCGTCAGCCAGGCATAGGAAGAAGGCTGCTCAAGGGGAGGGTTTGTGCTTAAAGGTACTTTTTTTCAGTCCAGCACAGAATATATTTGAATCTCAAAAAATGCTGGTGCTGTTGAATAAGTCAATGTCTCAGAAGTTCTGAGAGTGGGAGTCAAGGAAATACATTCCTAAACTGAGCAGCACAATTACAATCATGTGGTAGAAGGGAGGTGCCCATGCAGGGCAGTATAGGTAGACTTGAGGCAGTTCACAGGTGGGGTAAGTACAGGGATAAGATCATCTCAAGAACTGCTTTGCATCATTCCCCTCAACCTTTCAATAAAGTCAATATTAAATACAGCCCAATGAGTTAATATGAATTTTAAACTATAGAGTTAGTCATAATCATCACCGTCAGTATACATTTATTAAGCTTCTCTGACTTTCAGGGTACTCAGTTACGTCACTATACTGGGTTATCATTGAGGTCTTCAGTTGTAAAGGTTTAAGAGTGATTTTATCTCATGCTCATATCTCAAGAAAGGATCACTGGGTAGATGTTTTGGTGTTGGTGTGTTAACAAAAATTTAAAAATGAATTTTTTTTTTAAACCAATTCTGTATGTGTCTTTAACATTAGCCTGCATCTTTAAGTCAGGGGTCATGAGCCTTATGGTTATATATTCTCTGCAAAACTTTCTACCAATCTCCTGGTTAAAGCAGACAACCCCCAGTCTCATAGACACAGAGGTGATCACTGCTTGAGTCATGGGCTCCTGAACTTGAATGTGAGGAGCCTGGGAAGCAGGACATTGAACTCTCCAGAGCCTTAAGGTGTTGGAGTGAGGGTGCTGAAGGAATTTAGCAATGCTGTGTTGTATGGAAAGCCTTTTTTACAAGTGTGATGGGAAGGACTTTGAGAAATCCTCTTGGGGCCTCCTTCCTTTGTCAGGTAAGGCAGTTTTGCCCTCATTGTGTAGATGAGAAACTGAATCCTAGAGTTTCAGTGACTTGCCCCCCCTTATACAGCACAGAAATGGCAGTAGAGGGTGAATGGTACACTGCTCTTGCCATCACCTCACCTTGTCATCCACAAAATATCATCATCAGTTAAAGGACCACTTGTGCTTTCCTTAGCTCTCTCTAGATTTCGAAGTTCCTGGGAGGGTTGAGAACCGGCAACTTTTCAGAAGGATTTCATTTTTCAGATTTTGGGCCCCATTCCAAGCCCATCAAGAGAGACAACAGTAGACAATGGTTAAGAACTTGTCCACTGGATCCAGACAGCCTTGGGTTCAACAGATGCTTGGTTTTAGGAACTTGGGCAAGATGCTTAATGTCTCTAACCTTCAGGTTCCTTATCTTGAAGTGGGGATAATAATACCTACTTAATCTTGTCAGGATTAAATATGTGATAATCCTGGTAAGCCACAGCACCCTCCACAATGATTCCTAGAAACATTGGCTGCTATGGCTGTGGTGGTCATCAGCTCACCACCCAACAGTGGTGAAAATGAAGTAATTAATCCCACGCATGTGACTTGTGCCTTACTATCCTGAACATCCCTCCAGTTTTTCCCATCTTTTTTCTTTCCATATCCCCAGCTGTGGCTAACAATATACACAGTGTGATATTTCTTTGCCTTTTCGCTTTTTGTTTCTTTCCCCTTCCCTTCCTTTCCTTAAAGATGCTCTGAGTGGGGGGAGCCTCTGGCACCACCCCTCTACCTACCCTAGCTCCCGCTCCCTGGACCCTTTTTCTTCCTTTTTAGCCAATCAAAATTTATGTGCGTTCTCACCAAGATGTGCATTGGTTGTTTGCAGGCTGGGTCCAGCCTTGGAATTTGTTTACTCTAACTTGTACAATGTTTAAGACAATGAGCTGACAGATGAGGGAGGGAGAAAAATCACTAAAAGAAAATTAGTTTAGTGGGTTGAATTGTATCCCCCCAGAAGATATGTTCAAGTCCTAACCCCGGGT
>PVKH010001870.1:0-28831 GCA_004027955.1 Chaetophractus vellerosus
CAACATAAGAGATTTGCTGTTATCCACATGAGAAATTTCACCACTATTTAATAAAAAATTTACACTATTTTCAAATATAATGTTTTCATCAAGGTTACATTTAACTGCTTTTTTTTTTTTTTTTAAGATTTTTTTTTTTACACCCCCACCCCTTGCTGCTTGTGCTCGCTGTGTCCATTTTGCTTAGTGTTTTCCTGTGTCTGCTTGTCTCCTTTTGTTGGGTCATCTTGCTGCACCAGCTCACCATGCCACGTGGGCCGTTTGCTCACCGCTCCACAGGTCCGTCAGCTCACTGCTCCGTGGGCCAGCTTGCCTTCACCAGGAGGCCCCAGGAATCGAACCCGGGGCCTCCCATATGGTAAATGGGAGCCCAACCAATTGAGCCACAGTCACTTCCCCAGTTAACTGCTCTTTTGAGGTTATTAATATTTATCTTTAACAGTCAGAAATATCTATAAGCCCACTGAGAGACCAGTTCTAGAAAGACACTCGGATCTAAATGGGCATTCAGTGTACCATAAAAATTTATCAGGGGGCCGGCTATAGCTCAATTGGTAGAGTGCCGGTTTACCACGTGGGAGGCCCGGGGTTCGGTTCCTGGGGCCTCCTTGAGCGGGCAGACCGCCTTGAGAAGGCAAGCCACCATGGCAGGGCAAGCCGCCGCGCAATGAGCTGACTTGGCGGGTCGCTGCAATAGCGGGGAGACAAGCAGACACAGAAGAACGCAAAAAAAAAAAAAAAAAAAAATCAACACAGCAAAAACAAGCAGAAAGGGGGGGGATATATAATAAAAAAAATTTATCAGTAAGTAAATGTATCAAAAGATACAAGATACAGATGAAACATTCCAAAAACATGACTAATTCAGCTTCTCCATAATGAATAGCATTTGCTCACTGAATTTCATCGTAGAATCTATAGTTTCATGCTCTAGTCAATGAGTTGTAGTATTAACTACTATATATCACATTTTAACTTCACATTTTAAAATATAGTAAACCTTTTAAAATGGCACATATATAGTAAATTATTAGTAATGCTACTTAAAAATAAAATTATATATATAATTTTATGTATATATAATGCAATTATGGTTAATGCCTAAAATAAGAGCTAAAAAGCTAACATTTCAGCAAAAATTTATACCATTTTTATCGTATCACCTTCTTAATGTTCAAAATCAGGATAAGTGACCAATTATACCAAATCTCTTTGTAGAAAATGCTGGTTTCTAAAGATTAACAGACTGATCTTGAACTGAGGAAACACACAAATCCAAGTCAACAATTCAAAGTACAATCACAAGTGAAAAAATAGGGCATAACATTTGGCCAGGGGCAAAAAATTGAGTGAAAAGCGGCAAGACAAAAGTAATAAGAACTTGTTAAGGGCTTCCTATATGTATAACTCTGGGCTAAAAAACTCAAGTTCCAAAACTCAGACATTCTCCCCTACCCCATACTCACTGTACAACGAATCTTTGGATAATTTATAAGTTTCATGAGGGCAGAAAGGGTTTGGTAACCAGCACATCACCAAGTTCTAAACGAGCACTTAGCACATAAGTACTCAAATATTTGTCAGATGGATGCATGAATGAATAGATGTTTTTAATTAACAAGGTGTACCATGTATACCAAAGGGAGACCCTGATACCTTCTCCAAGGAGCACAGGATATCACAGAAGCTAGAAAACGCATGGGCTCCAGCATCAGACCTGTATGGGACACCAACCTTCAGACTTAGCCTTGGTGTGACCCATGGGCAAGTTAATTTACTCAATGACTGAAATGCATATACTAATTCCTTAATCTTAAAGTTGTAATAAGACTTAACTGAAATAACATAGAGAGAGTGCCTATCAAGTACATGGCATATAATTAGTACTCAATAATATAAATCCCTCCATGTCCTGGGCCAACAAGTGATAAGACACTAGTGCTGACACTTAAAGATAAAATCCAAGGGAAGGGGGTCTCAGTGAAAGGAATTCTAGTAAGGCAACAGCAGGAGTAGCTCCTGAATCATTTTTAACCATAAGTCCAAAGGCCTGGCTCATAGTACCCTGTCAGAGGCAGTAACAGGCATAGCATGGGCCTGTATAGAACTTAAAAGGAGATTGCAGTCTGTCACTCCCACAAAACACGAAACAAAAGAGAACTAGCACGTGCTATGTGCTTGACAATTTTACACTTAAAAAGTTAAGCATATTTTTCTCTGCTATTATGTCAGAGCTACTTTATTATTAATATTTGCAGTATATTTTACTGATATTATGAAATCATGGATGATCAAAGATTCTTCCTAAGAAAAATTTCCTAAGGCTCCATCTCTAAGAGACCAGGATAACTGCAAATTTGGCTATAATTATGCCCTTATACACTTCCCCTTTCACCTCAAATCATACAGTGCAGCCCAATTATAAACCACAATTAAAACTCCCAAACTTCTTATCCATAACTGAAAAGCTGAAAGGAATATTTTGAACAAATTCTGATATAGTTACCTCTTTTGGGTTTGTAGTGAAATGAGTCACAAAAATTGTTCTTTTACCTATCTTTCTCCTTATTACTTACCCAGCAAGTAAAGTCGCCTTCCCCTTAATCTGTTAAGAAATTTACCTTAACTTTAGAGAGTGCTTTGAGCATATTATTCAACTTATAAGATTCAAGAATATCTAAAATGGTTTTTGCAATATGATTCCACATCACTTAATTCAAATATGAAGCCAAATCACTTAAATATGCAAATATTCTGCTTTTACAGAAGGTCATTTTTATTTTACAAAGAATGTATACAACTGAAAAGATGGGGAATAGCAGAGCCCAACAGGGGGAAATGGTCACAGCAGAAAGTTTCTCAAGCACGAAAAGTTCTTTCTTTAAAACAAAATAAATCACTCAAGTGATAGTATACCAATGGAACAGGCGATAAATGATGTTTTCTTAGAACCTAAACCATTTCACAAAATCTCTATCTACAAAATAACAGCTCTTTAGAGGGGGTTCAAGTTAATAAACGAACATTTTTAAATGCATACTGTGTAATTTGGTAAACTGAGGAACTGAAGCTATTTAGGGTAGTAGGGGAAGATACACCTTATTTTGATTAAAATCAGCCAGAAGCTATGAGAAAAAGGATTCGTGCCCAGTGGAGCAACTCCTTGAAAAAATCTAGACCAATACTTTGACAGAAAACAAAAACCAAAACTCGGCAAATCTTAAGCTCCGCCTGTATCTGATCAGCTTCAACCCCTTTATCAGCCATGACTAGCCTGGTTGCCACTTACAAAGCAAGAAACTTTCCAAAGACAATAACACGGCCCTTAGTAATCAACCCAGCTAGGAATAGATGTGCCTATTGCATTATCAATTACCCATCTATCTGAAAATATATTTTTATCCAATGTTTACAACTGATTTTCTAGTAGATATCAATGTTCTAAAACTTGTTTTAGGTATAATCAGACTTTCCATGGTATGATCACCCTGGATAAGCGGATCACTGGTATTTCTAAACTACATAGCTTTTTTCTAAATTAAGTACAGCTAACCTGAGTATGTAGTCTGATACCATTGTATAAATCAGCTTTTGCAAACTATGAGCTGTATACCATAGTAGAACACAATCTGTTCTTTAGTTACCCATAGTGTATACCCAATTTAATTTGGAACATTTCTTACCAGATTTCCTTCACATGCAAATGCTAGTATCATCTTTCCACAAAGGTCTAACACTCCTTTCCCACAATTACTTTTTTTAAAAAAAGAAATGATTTTCAATTTTCTTTGTTGCCTCATTTTACTCTTTTTTAGTCCAGATTAAAATGTGTTCCTTCTTCAAAATAGGATTACAACAATTTGATAACTTTGAAGGGGTTTCAAAAGAAGATGACCCAAAATATTAAGGGATTTTGCAGAAACCAAGACTGTCTCACCATATAATGAGATCCACTCCGTCCATTGGCTTCTTTAATAAAGAATTCTCGAAAACTGTACTCTTACATTCCTCAAAGGTTCTAATCCAACAAATCAAAAAGTGAAACTATTTATTCCATGGGTCTTAAGTTCGAAACCCAAACCCATAATAAGGTATTAATAAAGTAAAGTAGGTAAGAATAATATTCATTCATTAAAAAATTATTGGAAGCCCAGGATGTGCCATTTATTGAATGCCTTTTAGGCAATGAAGAGTCATAGATTTTATGGTCTAGGGAAGCAAGCTAAACAAGAAAATTTAAATTCAGTAATATTATAACCAAGATATGTGTGATGAAATAATTAACTCTAGGAAACCAGAAAAACTCCACAGATGCTAACTTTTTTGCTGTCCCTGAAAGAGGAATAAGAATCTGTTCAGCAATAAAGGGGAGTATTTAAGGAGAAGAAACATCATGGAAGAAATTCTCTCTATCAGTGGAACAAACAAAGCTTGGTGACTAGAAGTAAGGAGAAAGGAGTCAGTGAGGGAGGCAGGAGCCATATCCAGATGACCTCCGTGCCAAAGTTAGGCATTCAGATTTTATCCTATGAGTTACGGGGAATTCCTGAAGAGATTTCCAGGGGGATCCTTTTGGACATTAGGAGCCATAGTCTTCCCTAAGTCTCCCCAGGCTACAGACAAAGCTGTTTTGTTTTTAATTTCCTTCCAGTTACTAATGTATTGAGAACTTAGCATAGTGCCTGTTGCAAAGGAAGGGTTCAATAAATATTGGAGGAAGAACGTATGCACACAAAATATTATGCACAGCAAGACATGTTAAGTGTCACAGGAACATTATAATCAACATTCTCTGGAAGCCCAGTGAAAATTCTTTCACCTCCTCTGTGAACGAATGGCATCATGGAGGAATTGGCATCCAAGCAGATTCAAATACGGTGTTTCCATTCTTGAACAGAGTTTAAGGAAAATATCTGGGCAATAAAACGATCAATTAAAACCATGTTTCTGAGGAACAGTAATTTACATGAGAAAATGCTCAAAAAACACTAAATTAATAAACAGGAGGCAAAACAGCATGTTCCTCGAGCCCATAAAAATGAAAGGAAATAGTTTAAATGTTAACAGGAATTATCTCTGAATTGTGGGATTACTGGTGATTTTTATTTTCCTCTTTATACTTTATTATAGTTCCCAAATTTTCTATAAGAAAGATGCAATACCTTTATAAATCAGGGAAAAAGAGATCTGGATCTTTTAACTCATTTGGGATGAAATTGCTTTATCATTTTAAGTCTTTGAACTGTTGTGTCATACTTAATATGAATGAGATAAAGCAGAAGGAATGCTGGATACAAAGCTTCAGTCCCAAGGAACTATTACAAATAAATTCCCCTTGCACCCCCAATACCCCTCAAAAATTTCATTTATTCTCTAAAATACTCCTTTCTATCTTGACTCCTGGTGTGAAAAGACTTGTATGTACAGGTAATACTAAAAAATCAGAATCTAGCATCAGCAATCTCACTGGTCCACTGCTCAGTTCCCTTTCAAACTTTCAATGGGGCCCTTCAAATGATAAAATACATGTATCAACATGACAGCACTGCAAGTAGCATATCAAATTGTAAACAGGAGGGTTTTTGACAACATATCTAGGCTAACCGTTAAGAACATAAGGGTCCATTATCTGAATTAACAGATACCTTAGTCAAATGGTTAACAAGTTGAGAAGTGTGTCACAAAACACTGTACATTATCAAATAGTAGAAGGAAAATAATTCAGTATTCCTAAACATGAAGGTTCTAGCTTGTCCTCGGCAATCTAATAAAATCTGAAATGACTGTTTAAAGTACCCTTCTGTATCTAAGACTACATAAAATATGAAAACAGTGGTGGAAAAGACCACCACTTAAATAGATATCATACTCCCTACAAATGGTGCTATCTTAAAAACAGTAAAAATAGAAGTAAAAGGGTCTCTGAGCAAGTCATCAATCAAGTAAGTTCCTTATTCAGACAAAGAAAGGCAAGAGAGAGAGAGAGAGAGAGAGAGAGAGAAATATATAAATTATGAACAAACGCTGTTTCCAGATCATTGGACCCAAAACCCACTGAGCCATCTTGACAGACACCCTGTAAAATGCATCTCTTTACACTTATAAGCCCTAAGCTTTGGCCTACTTGCCCCTCTTCTCACCTGCCACAACCTACCTCACTTAGGTGTCTGTCCCCCTCAGGACATCCTACATAGGCCAGCCCTGTTTCACCCTTTACTAACTATTCTTGTCTCTGAAACACACAAAGCTTTCTAAATATTTCCTCAGAAATCACTACTAATAAACAGATAATGTGGTTTTACATATATATGTATGTGTGTGTATAAACCACATATATAAATGACACACTATGATTACAGAAACAAGGAAAGCCAGAAAGTTCTTCAACGAGTAATCAGACTCCTGGCTGCAAGGAGGGCAGCAGTAGAGAGACTTTAATTTTAAATAAATATGTCCAGGCAGCTTCACAGTCCTAAAGCTCCACAAGTGATTCTGATGTTCAGCCAGGATGAAAATCCCTATCACAAACCTCCAGTCTGTCATTCATGTATCTGAATCTGTTACCTTCTGCAGGGAGGGCCTCGGGGTCCCCCATCCATGGGGATTCTAGATTATCCTTTTAAGAAAGACGAGCAGGTGCAATTTTGTAGTCCATCCAAGTGCCTCCAGAATTTGGAATTTGGCACAGAAATTCACGTTACAAATTCACTCAGATGAATTCATAGCATTCTCCAGGCTATGAAAAGAGAAGATAAGTATATGAGGGGCCTATCCATTCTTAAAGGTTTAGAGTACACAGTGGATAATGATATTCGTGTGGTTTTGTAGGTAATTCTTTGTGAAAAGACCTCCCAAACATGCAAGATAAATTAAAAGTTAACTTAATTTGTTTATAGTGTGGGTCAATTAAAATCTAGCCAGTGGATTTTGGTATTTTAAGTACATAAATATTCATTTTTTACTGAATAACTTTTACATTACTTTTTTCAAAGTTGTGATGCATTATACTAAAATCTGTTAACAGGAAAATATTTTGCAATGTCAGTGTCTTCAGGAAAAGCTTAAAATTATATTTTAGGCCTAACTTGCTCAAAAAATGCCATTTTTCTACAAACTACAATGATTTTCCACAAATTCAAATGTTTGAGCACCTTATCTAAAATATGTGCATTGATATCTCAATTAATACCACCCTCTGCAGAATGTGAGTACAAGACTGAATCTGTCTAGGCTTCTATCCAAAAGGATGCTGAAATGCAGTGTTCCCATAAAATCATACTGATACTCTAAAGTTTAACATGATTCCTCTTTAACATTTTAGCCATAACAAACTGAATCATACCAAAAGTATGTGCTTTAAGTTTTTATTTAAATGTTAACCACAGTGAAAGCAATTATTTTAATGGCTCGAGAAACAAGAAAGCAGCAAAATCCAATAAACTTAGCTGGGTAGGTATTATACTGGCTAAGTCACTTTCCCTCTGTGTAAAAGATGACATTTTTTCACGTACTACAATAAAAATTGTATTGACACAGTTCTACTAGAGGACAATGTCCGTGGAGGTGAAATGATTAAATAAAGGGATAGTTCAAAACACATGGAAGTGTATTCTTTTCATAAAGTCTTTATCTGCCTTCTATAATTCAGGAGGCCTAATATTTAGAGAAACCATACATAGAACTTTCTTGGCTAAAGTACCCATATCTGATTAATGAATTAAAAACAAACTGTAAGATTTGACCTTTAGTCAACTTCTTTTAAAAAGCTCTATCAAAAATATTTACTCAGGCTATCTTTTAATCTGTACCCATAGCTTAGAGCCAACTACTATTCGTAGGGAAGTAGGAGCATGACTACCACAAACCAATGTGAAGGTACAGAGTGGGGACAAGAAAGTCCTGGACTCTGACTCAAAGACCCGAGTTTGAATCCCAGATAAACCACACACTCACTTAACCTAGCCAAGCCTCGGCTATGCCATCTATAAAATAAGACAGTAAAACCGAACCTGTCTAAACAAAAGTTAATGAAGGTATGTACCAAGGAGATAATATGTTTGAAAACAATGTTAAACTACAATTATAAAGCGTCACTCAGCTGTTGTTCTAGTTAGGAAATACAAGGCCACCCAAAACAAGTAAAATGGTGTCTCTCTGTTTATTCATCTTTGACATTTTGCCATTTCCTTCCTCTCTCCCTCCTTCTTATTCTATTTTTTCCCTTCATTTAATAGATATTTACTGTGCTTCTACCATATACCAGATATACTTGCAGACCTGCACTGTCCAATACAGTAACCAATAGTCACTCGTGGCTACTGAGCATGTGATTTGGGGTAGTCCAAACTGAGATGTGCTCTTAAGTGTAACCTATACACTGGAGTTCAAAGACTTAATATGAACAAAGGAAAGTAAAATCTCATTAATAATTTTTATATTTATTACATGTTAAAATAATATTTAACATGTAATATACTGGGTTAAATAAAATACATTATTAAAATTAATTTTACCTCTTTGTACTTTCTCTCAATATGGTTACTAGAACATTTAAAATTAAATAGGGGCTTGTATGATATTTTTATTGGACAGCACTGCTCTAGAACCTGGGTTTATACTGGAGAATGTAAACAAAGTCTCTACCCTCATGGGACCTACATTTAAACATCTTTACTCCTAAAATTTTCAGTAATCAGTATCAGAAGAAAACATAAAATCAGAAACCGTGTGTAGAGAGGACTCTGGGATGGAGGCCTTACCCACCAAAAGCTAAACACACTTTCCCTTTAGTCTTTAACTCTACTAAGGGTAGGACCTATGGTCCCCAGAACCATTGGTCAACAAAACTGGGTGCTATGGCCTTCACCACCTTTGGGGAAGATTTCCCCTTTCCTGTTAGGCACTTATGAGAACAGGGCCACTATTAATTCAAACACAGGGAGCAAAAAAGCTTTTAATTTTTGGCATCAGTAGTTTCAAGGCATCATTTTTCAGTACTTTGGGTTGTGCCTCAAAAGCACTTTAAAAGGTTTCCAACTGTTAGAAGATGTTTCTTAACAAAGACACCCTCTCCCTGGGTTCCATTATCCTCCTTTATTATGAGAGTTCTCTTCCTCACTTTCATCTCCACCAGTCTGATTAACCCTGCCTCTCCTCAATGCCTTTAATTCCCCACACAGCAGTCAGAGTGCTTCTGGACAAAGAGCAAGGAGCTGAACTAAACAACACGAGTTCATTACTGCACTGCGGAATGTCCTTCCTGGTCTAAAGGACACAGTCAAAGCAAACTCAAGTCAAACTGAGTACAAGACATGCCAGTTCAACATGAGGTTACTTGTTTTTAAGATTGTGAAGAATTTCCGGAGGGTAATTTTCAGTGCCTCTTTTTCAATAGCACTTTTACCACCAAAAGGCATTATGAACATGTGAATTTCATATTCCATGCCTTAGGAATGTACCTTAAATTCAAACTACAAAATGGCCAATGTTTTGCTTGCTCTATACATCTTTCTGTCAAACTACAAAGAAATTAAGGCTTTCAAGAGATTCAATACCTTGTAAAACGCTCTGGAGCCGCAGGAAAGCTTGAGAGGCTTACGTTTCTGTTTGTTTGTGCTCTGCGCATGCTCCTCTCACTGCTGACACATGCCCATCACCTCTGCCAACTTAAATGCTAAACCTCCTTTAAGGCCAAACCCAAAGCCCAAATCTCACACAGAACTGTCCTCAGCAAACCCAAATCCAGGAAAAAATCTCTCTCCATTATCCCAGGAACCCCAATAAACCTAAGAAGTCTAGTATATATTACTTTGTGTCTTCTCTAGTTATTTCAAATACCTGTAACTTAGAAGGAAAGAAATGAAAATAGTTGGTATGACTTCGGGAAATTCATCACCCTATCTTTTCTTCAGTTGAGATTTATGTGATTTTTATTGAGCCACAACAATATTCCAAACACAGAGGACACAAAAAGGATACACAGTACAAATCCTCAAAGAATTCACAGGCTAGCTGAGGGGGGAAAAAAGTAGTAAATAATGATCCTATCACCTAACTCTACATTAAAGGTAGAGTCAAAGGTCCAAGGGAACCCACAGGAAGACTCTTCCTGGGTGATTCAAAAAAGGCTTCACAGAAAAGGAAACACATGAGGGCATATAATCGAAGATGAATAGTAGTTTACCAGGTAAAGTGGGAAAGGCATTTGAAAGGCAGTAAAGTAAGATATGAGCAATGAGAGACTGAGTTAATTCTCTCACTTAGAACCATTAAAAAAAATAGCATCTTCAATGTATTAAATTGTTCACCTAAGCGTCCAAGGCTCTACATAAATGGATCCCAATTGACCTTTGCTACATTTCCTACAGTATAACATACCAAGTAAGAGTGGACTCTCCAGAAGAGGTCTGGAGAAATCACACTAAGTAGCCTCAGACAAGTTTTTTTTATCTATGCCTCAATTTCTTTTTCTGTAAAACCCGACTGACCATAGGGCCTGACAGGGTTGTTATGAAGAAATGAGTTACAACATAAAAGGCACTTAAACAGTAACTAGTAAAAACTAAGTATTCAATAAATGCTAGCTTTGTTGCTGCTGCTGCTATTATTTTATTTCCTTTTCTATGCTAGACTTGTTAGCAAATCGAAATTCTTATCCTGAACACCATGCCCATGCCTCAATCTGCAGGACTCTTCTTCATTTGTCCAAAACCCACTGCAGCAGTTTGATATTATTTATGAATTCCAAAAACAGATATTGGATTATGTTTTTGTACTGGTCTGTTCCCCATATTAGATTGGATTGGACTCAGAGGTTTCACGTGTGCTTGATTGAATAATGATTAAGGCTTTGATTGGGCCACATCAGTAGGACGTGGACCAAAAGGGGGCAGGGACTCACAGAGAAAAGAGCATGGCAGAAGAGAAAGTTGGAGTTTTAATGCTGGAGCCCCAGGAAGTAAATACACAAAGAAGCAGAAAGTAGGTAAAGAGAAAAGACTTCATTAGACAGAGCAGAGGCCCTGGAAAGACATACAAGCCACTCGTCTGATAGTCTACAGCTGGCCTTGTGGGAAGAGCAGAGCAGCTGAGCCCGGAGAGAAACAAGTCCCAGGAAGAGAGGAACCTAGGAAGAGAGGAACCCCGGAAGAGAGGAACCCAGGAAGCCTGAACCCTTGCAACCATCTTGCTCCAACATATAGCAACAAATTTGGGTGAGGGAAGTTAACTTATACTTTATGTCCTGGTAACTGTAAGCTTCTACCCCAAATAAATATCCTTTATAAGAGCCAACAGATTTCTGGTATTTTGCATCAGAACCCCTTTGGTTGACTAATACAGAATTTGGTACTGGAAAGAAGAGAAGTGCTTTTGCAATTACCAAAATGCTGGAATGGTTTTATAAATGGGTAAGGAGTATTTTTTGGAGGAAATGTGAGATGTTTGATATAAAAGGCCAAGATTGGGGCCGGCTCGATAGCCCAGTGGATAGGGCGCCGGCATACCACATGGGAGGCCCTGGGTTCGATTCCCGGGGACCTCTCCTAGCGGGCAGACCGCCTTGAGAATGGCAAGCCACCATGGGCGGGCCGGAGCCGCCGTGGGCAGGGCAAGAAGCTGCCACGGACCGGGCAGGAGCCGCCATGGGCAGGGCAGGTCGCCCGCGGATGGAGCGCAGCCAGCCACCCGCGAACTGAATCAAGCGCTGGCCGTGAATGGACGCAGAGACCGCCCACAAGCGGGGAAAGCTGCGCCTGCGCAGTGACCACTCTCGGCGTGTCGCCGCAGCGGGGGGAAGGGGAGATATGTAATAAAAATAAATAAATCTTTAAAAGGCCAAGATTGTTTTGAAAAGACTGTTGATAGGGATATGGATGCCAAAGAGACTTTTTATGAGGCCTTAGAAGTAAATGATGAGGCTATTACAAGAAACTGGAGGAAAGGTGATCTGTGGTTTTGAAGTTGCAGAGAACTTAGCAAGATTAACTCCTGGTGTTTTATGGAAGGCAGAATTTGAAAATGGCAAGCAAAATGGCATTTAGCGGGAGAACTTTCCAAAGTAAATTTGGAGAATGTGGCTTGGCTTCTCCTTGCAGCTTATAGCAAAATGCTAGACAGAGAGATAAGCTGAGGACTGAACTGTTGGGCACAAAGAAAACAAACTGATTCTGGAAATCCCAAGTCTCTGGAAATCAAGCTCCCAGATGATAGTGCCCCATTTGAGGAGTTACCTAAACTTGGAACTTGTAAATCAGGATTGAAGATGCAGTTATCTAGGAAAGACTTCTGGAAAGTCTTACTGTCTGATGGCTTAGACCCCTGCTTCTTGCATGCTAAGCCAACAAGCTTTTTGAGAACGCTGTATGAACAAAACCACTTAGCATTGTTACTGATTTAAGGTCTTTTTAATATTGTAATCTCTTTTTGGAATTCAGAGGGTGGAGTGCAGCAGTTTGAAATTGTTTATGAATTCCAAAAATAGATATTGGATTATGTTTGTGAACTGGTCTGTTCCTCTGGGCGTATTAGATTGGATTAGATTCAGAGGTTTCACTTTTACTTGATTAAATAATGATTAAGGCTTTGACTGGGCCACATCAGTAGGACGTTGAATCCCCTCCCCCTCGGTGGGTGGGGACTCACAGAGAAAATGGCATGGCAGAAGAGAAAGCTAGGATTTTAATCTGGAGCCCCAGGAAGTAAATACACAGAGAAGCAGATAAGTGGAGAGAGAGAGAAGACTCCACTAGACACTGCAGAGGCACCAGGAAAAAAGGAACACAGGAAACCTGAACCCTTACAGACGTCGGCAGCCATCTTGCTCCAACACGTGGCAACAGACTTTGGTGAGGGAAGTAACTTACACTTTATGGCCTGGTAACTGTAAGCTTCTACCCCTAATAAATACCCTTTATAAAGGCCAACAGATTTCTGGTATTTTGCATCAGCACCCCTTTGGCTGACTAATACATCCACCTAGCAAGACACAATTTAAATCTTATCTCCTTCATGAAGCCTTCACTGAGCCTGTTTCCCTCACCCTACCCACCCAATGGACTCTCCGAATGTTCTGCTGGGCCTCTCGGCACCCGGCACCCTATTATCAATGTATCCAGGTCGGATTTCCCCACAAGGCTACAGCTCATTAAAGCAGGGACCACATCTTTTCTAATCTTTGTCTTTTCCAGAGAACTGACACCGTGCTTTTCACATTATGGGCACTCAACATTTGCTGATGAACAAATTAAAATACTCTCTAATTAACTCAAGAACATTGAGCTTTGTAAACTGCTGTTATTGCCTACCAAGTTTTTCTTTCTAATAAAAACCCTTACCCAGAGAGAGACTCTGAGAGTAATTTTATATAGGTCCTTGTTAGGGAGTTCTACAGAAAAGTTACAGATAAGATGGTGTTCTTAAAGTGACTAACAACTGCAGAAACTGAGTCACCTTTTGTTTACTACTGAGTAAACAAATCTTTCTCCTTTATCCAGGAACAAGTTCTAACAAATTCGTTTAGGCTATTGTTGCTTTTCTGTTACATGTTTACCAAAGGTGGGACAAAGTTCCTATAGAAATGTCACTTTGCTTGCCTTGCCAGATTCTAAAACCTATTTTGTCTGGATTTTACTGTTTTCTACCAGCTAAGCAAAGAAAGGCTAGCCTGGAGCCATCTTGGACATTTGGGTTACACAATAATAGTATTAATACCAAATTATACAAATTCTTATCTTTGGTGCCCCTCTTTCCAGTAAAAGCACAAGGGCAGACCATCGAGTCTAGAATTCTACTCTCCTCCTGTGTTGACCTAACGGAATACTTATTACTGTGAAGTATCACTTGATTAAATTCCTAAACTTTAATTAGCACAGAAAAATGTCAACTAGGCTCGGTTTCCTCTTATAATAGAGACATTTTGACATTCAAGCACACTTAGGGAATTCAAAGATGAAAGCAGTAAGATGACTTTTCTAAAAGAACAACCTTAAAACTTAAGGCTAACAAAAATAAATAAAAGGAGAAAGTATAATAAAACAGGACTTTAAGATATGTATATATACTTATTTTCCATATTATCACAATAGATATCAAGTACTCAAAAAAAAGAAAAAAGAAAAAAAGGGGCAGGGGGGAATAGAGAAGTGAAGTTATCAAACTAGAAATACACTAACAGAGACCAAGGTACCAAAAATAAGTAGCATGGTGAGCAAGCACAAAGTACATCAAAAAACTAGAATATCACCACCTTGAAGTCACCAACACAGTACCAAAATAAGTCTGTTCAATTCACTAATAATGGTGTCTTATAAACTTTTTTTCCCAATTCTCCTAATTATGGATGGGAAAACTTCCATTTTTCCTCACATATGAAATATGCTTTAGCAGGCTTACATGAGGAGCATGCAAGTTTAGCTAAGCTGCTAGTAGGGAGATCTTTGGTCTTCAAGTGCTATGACTTTTATGCTAGAATTACAAAAGGGACAATTCATCATGAAGATATAACAATTATGAATGTGTATGCAAATAAAGCCAAAATAATTTTATTTTTTTTTTTTTGTTACATATCCCTCCCCTTTTCTGCTTGCTCTTTTTTTTCTGTGTGTTCATTCTTTGTGTTCTTCCAAGTCTGCTTTGTCTCTCCCCCCGCTGCGGTGACCCGCCGAGCCAGATCACCACGCAGGCAGCTTGCCCCGCTTGTGGGCGGGTCTGCTTCCGTTCCCAGGCAGCTTTTTTTTTGCTCCTCTCACAGGTGGCCTTGCTCTGTTCACAGGCGGCTTTGCTCCGTTCTCAGGGGGCTCGCCCTGCCCATGGTGGCTTTTGCCCTGCCCGTGGTGGCTTTTTGCCCTGCCCATGGCAGCTTTGCCTTCTCAGGCGGTCTGCCCACTCGGAGAGGTCACCGGGAACCGAACCCGGGGCCTCCCATGTGGTGTACCGGCGCCCTAGCCACTGGGCTATACAGCCGGGCCCCCAAAATAATTTTAAATGCTTCAAATAGAAATGTGTTAGTGTTCATGCTTAGTGCCTGTCAAGAAAACGTTTTTAACTGAATTTGGTTTCTCTAAACAAGTTTACAGACAAAATTCGTTAGAATAAAACACATGAGAAATGTTTGTAAATAGTTACAAAAAATTAAAACTTCTACTTGTAAATGAAAGAAAAACTGGTTCAATAAAAATGGTTTAGAAGTTAAAACTATATAGAAATGCTGAGCTCCATATCAAATATATCCAATTTCTTGATAAATACTGCAACTGGAAATTCATCAATTAAAATTTTTTACAAAAATACTCCAATCAGCCTCAAAACTTACAAAATTTGCCCAGAGGCCCTTTTATCCACTATGACATTCTTTCTCAGTTCTTTGGCTGCCCCCCCGTATCAAGAAGCATTTCCAAATACTACATATAACAGCTCCAAACACCAGTTCCTCTCAGCCACAGGCAGAACTGTCCAGAATGGCGACATTACCATTCACTTCAAATAGAATGACTCTAAACTACCTCACACAGTCTCTAGAAGGTGAATTACTTAAGAGGGTATCTTTTGCAAATAGCTTTCAAGTCACAAAAGTACCAGGAAGGGAGGAAAAGAAGGAGAGAGGGGAAAGGAGGACAGAGGGTAGGAGAAAAAATTATAAAATTCTGAAAAACATATAAGGATATATTTTTTTAAATACTGGTAAAATTTTAACCAATTCGTTTAGATGTTAGGAGGGAGACTGGAAACCCTGAAAAACTATCCATAGTTCCATCCAATCACAAAACATTCCAATTAAATGCAAAATACCAACATAATTGCCTAAGAAAACACTCAAGGGAACTCTATAGATTGTCAAATTCTTAAAGCAGACTCTATCCTAAGAGGCAATATCTCACTGAAGATATATTCAATCCATGTACTCATTCCTGTGTTGTAAAGTGTAATGTGTGATTATGCAATTGAAGATTACTGTTGCCCCAGGCCATTTTGTGTTTCAAAAGAAATGTTCAGGGTCATATCCTGCCAAAAAAAAAAAAACAAAAAAAAAAAAACCATAATATCACTTAACCTCAATTAAACCACTACTTGAATGAACTTGTTAAGATAACACCAAAATGCCAATGTAAAACAAAGAATGTGATGTCCATATATTGAAAGGGGGGAAAAACTTATATAATGTTCCTTAGTCACTAGGGCAGAAAGTACGTAAGGGTTTTAATTCAACAAGCTGAAAATGTAAATATAGAACGTGGAAAAAATAACAAATTCAAAATTTTGGAAAAAGAAGTCAGTCCCTCTGAAGGATAGAGTGCGTCATCTCAGAAAGCAGCCCCGTGTAGGTGGCAAAACAGTACAAGGTTGTTCTGGATCTTTCCAAGCAAATTAATAAATCTGGAAATATGAGAAAAAGGTGGATCTGAGTATTTCTTAAAATGCATTGTTTAGATTAGATCACCCTAGGATGTTGATTTGAATCTACTACGTATCAATAGCAACTTAAAGTCACTACTGCTCAATTTGCTCTCAGTGACCTAAACTATTTGTGGTGCCAGATGAATTCTTACTGAACAAGTCCACACAGAAAGACTAGTCAACACACTCATTCTCTTGTGTCAATCATCAAATATGTATTGGCCAAAAATATTTCCTTAAAAAATGCTTATAAATTAAAAACTGGAAACGACACAGCATGGTAATGTCTGAACTGCAGTTCATCATATATTTTCTAACCTCTTAACAAAATAGAGTCTGGTCTCTAAGGCTGAGCATTCACCAATAGATTTGTTTTAACCCTTCTGCCACCAGATATCAGACTTAAAAAGGAGAGAAGTATGAAGAGACTGAGTAGCTGACCTTCAACATCATATGGGTCCAGACTAAGCCACTTAGAACTCAGTTTTATCATTCAAGTGAAATGTAGCATAAGGGTATACAAAGAATCTATGTGACACTATACCTCTGCTAAAACTCCATTTATAACGATCATTATTGACAAATAACTACCCATACCTCCTGGAAACACTCAGTTTTGCCCACAATAAAATTACTATAAGAACATTCATTTCAATGTGCCTAAAAAATGTGAGGCTGCTTTAGGTTATCTTCATCAATAGAAACATTCCATTTCAAATTTTCACGTCATGCATACACAACCCCTTCCAGAATGTTCTCCTATTAATAAAGGTCATTATTTAGAATTCCACTTCACAATTCATCCGAATTACCAGTTAAATGGTCTCCCCCAAGTAGTTCTTATTCACACTAACATTACTCAGAATGATGGCGGATTAAGTATAAAGTGAACAATTTAGACTAATACTATTTTACCAGTAAGGAAATGGGATTTATATATCAAGGTCATCCTGCTAGTTAATAAATGGAATTCAAGATCAACTCCCTATGAGTGGCCTTTTCACCCCAGAATACAATTTTTATTATTAAATTCAATATTTATTTGCTTTTATTATAAATGCTTCCTATAAAATGGATACTCCAGAGCATGAACTAATTCTGCTTATGTTAAAATATTACTCGTATTAAAAGAGCAAAGTACACAAACATAAGTAGCTTATAAAGGAAACTATGATGTCATAAATACAGGGCACCATCTTTGATCCAGGGGCAATCCTGGAGGACTGATTAACATCATAGTTTGAATCCTAGATCTAAAACTGACCTTGCACAAGTGACTTGACCTCTCTGATTCTCCTTAAACCTTTATAGCACCACCAATTTCCCCAAGGAAAGTTAGTCGATAAATATACTACACTTTATAAAACCAAGTAAAAATTGGGTTTTAGAAAGGACTTTTTGGTTTATAAAGCCCTTTAATACCTTATATAATTTGGCCCCCACAATAAGCTTACATTAAAAATGAGAACAGACTCAAGCATTCATTACACAGTAAACGGCAGAGCCAAAATGGAAACCCAGTCTCCTGACTATAAAGTCAGCATTGTGGCCTTTATGCTACTGTACCTCCATAAATTGATAATGCTGGCATCTACACCAAGGCGCTCTAAATCTCTACAATGCTTCCATGCACATGAAACATCATAGTGCTGAGAGGAAGGCATTAGGGATTCTAGTCTAGACTTACACCACCACTCAGACTTGACAAATCAAACTCTACAATGGTGGTTCTTTCTGGATGCATATCAGGTTCAACTGTGAAGCTTCAAAATAAAAAACAATACCTAGGCCTAACCTCCAGAGATTCAGATTTAATTGGTCTAGGGCATCTGTACATTTATTAAAAGCTCCCCATGTTATTCTAACGTGCAGCTAGGTTGAGACTCAGAGCTTTAAGACTTAATACCCTTACCCAATTGAAAGAAAAATAAAAGGGGCCGGGTGTAGCCCAGTGGATAGGGCACCGGTACACCACATGGGAGGCCCCAGGTTCGGTTCCCGGGGACCTCTCCGAGCGGGCAGACCACCTGAGAAGGCAAAGCCGCCGTGGGCGGGGCAGAGCCACAGTGGGCAGGGCAAAAAGCTGCCGCAGGCAGGGCAAAGCCGCCACGGGCAGGGCGAGCCACTGGGAACAGAGCAAAAGCCACCAGGGAACGGAAGCAGACACGCCCACAAGCGGGACAAGCCGCCTGTGCAGTGAGCTGACTCAGTACGTCACCGCAGCGGGGGGAGACAAAGCAGACACGGAAGAACACAAAAAATGAACACCCAGCAACAGCAAGCAGAAAGGGGAGGGATATATAACAAAAAATAAAATAAAATAAAATAAAATAAAAGATGATAAAAACCACCTGAGGTATATACCTCACAGAGGTGATTAACATAATAGAAAAAGTCCTAAAAATATAAAGGAATTATAATGTATTCATTCAAACATGTACTAAATATTCAGTGTGCCAGACATGTGCTTCAGACTCAGAGAGAGAAGGCACCACCCTCAAGAAGGTGGGAAACCACCATGCCATGTCCTGAAATAACTGCCAAGCAGCGAGAAAAGGCACTGTAAGGGCACAAAGGAAGGGACAACCAACCCAGCACTGGGGCCTGAAGGCGTATGGGGATGGGGTAAGAGGAGACCCTTGAGCTTGATCTTGGTATTCTAGACAGAGGGCAAATTACACCAGGCAAGTAGTTCAGGATGGCTGTAACACAGCATGGAGAATATACACTGTAGGCCAGAGGTTCTCAAAGGTCTTGGACCACTGAGCTTCCTGAGACCCTTATAGGGAGTCTGTGAGGTCAAAACTATTTTAATAATAATACTAAGATGCATAACAACCAAAAACTGGAAACAACCCAAAGGTCCTACCATTGGTAAGTGGACAAATGTACATGCATATATGGGAATATCACTCAGGAATAAAAAGGAACAAATAAATTATAGATACACACAGCAACACAGATGTCTCTCAAATGCCCTGTTAAATGAAAGAAGTGAGACTCAAAAGGCTACATACTGTTTTATTCATACATTTATATCACATTCTGGAAAAGGCAAAGCAATAGGAACAGAGAATAGACCCAAAGGTCTGGGGTTGGGGGAAAGGAAAATTTTTGGGTGCTGGAAATGTGCTTTATCTCCATCATGGTGGTGGTTACACAACCATGTGTTTGTCAAACCCTTACAAGAGTGCACACTGAAAAGGGTGAATTTCACTGTATGCTAATTGTATCGCAATAAATTTAACTTAAAAAAACAGGTCATTTGCTTTTTTCGCTCTCATTCTCTCACAGGTACAGTGTTTTCTAGGGACCATATGACTGACAGTGCCTTTGCTCTGCAGCTAATATACTTGTATATTCTTAAGTTTTAAAATTTTCTCCATTTCAGTTGCTAATACAGTAAACAATGACAGGTATAATCCACACAAACAAAAGTTCTCTTGGATCTTCAATAATTTTTAACAGCATGAAGGGGTTCGGATATCAAACAATTTGAGACCTACTGCCATAGGTAAAGCAGGGAATACAGGATTCACCTTGAGAAAGAAGAGCAATGCAGGGAAACTAGTTAAGGTGTCAATGCAAAGGTCTGATTAGGCTGAGGTTGGGATGGACTGGAAAGAAAGTTATGTACGTACATTCTCTATAGCCTGTTACAAATTCCAAGCCATCTTCTCTTCACTGGGCTGTCTCTGTTGGTGGTTAAAAGTTCTGCAAACTAATTTCAGTTCATTGATAATAGTTACAAAAGCAAAGTCAAGAGTCATCTTACAATGCATTACTGATAAGTGTTTTTGGAATTACTTTACTCGCTTGCCACTACACCTCTTCAAAGGATGCCAATAATTAAAAACTGACTTTAGGGGCCGGCTGTAGCCCAGTTGGTAGGGCACCGGTTTACCACATGGGAGGCCCTGGGTTCGGTCCCGGGGGCCTCCTCGGGCGGGCAGACCACCTCGAGAAGGCAAGCCACTGTGGGCAGGGCACACCGCCGTGGGCAGGGCAAGCCCCCGCAGGCAAGGGCGAGCCCCCATGGGCAAGGGCAAGCCCCGGTGAGCAGGCAGGCTGCCGCGCCGGTGAGCTGACTCGGCGGGTCGTCCCAGCAGGGGGGAGACAAGCAGACACAGAGGAACGCAAAGAAAATGAACACAGAAAGAACAAGCAGAAGGGAGGATGTATAATAAAATTTTTTTAAAAATTAAAAAAAAAATTGACTTTATAGGAAGCAGTGTAGCTCAGTGGTTTGAGCACGTGCCTCCCGTGTATGAGGTCCCAGGTTCAATCACCGGTACCTCCTGAAGAAAAAAAAAAAGGTGGGGGAGCAGATACAGCTCAAGCGCTTAAGCGCCTGCTTCCCACATGGGAGGATCCTGGGTTTGGTTCCCAGTGCCTCCTAAAAACAAACAAATGAAAAAAACAACTCAGGGATGCCAATGCGGCTTAGTGGATGAGCGCCAGCTTCCCACATATGTGATCCGGGGTTCAATCCCCAGCCCCAGTACATTAAAAAAAAATTAAAAATCTGATTTCAAACGTATTTTAAACTTGAAAAGTGCCATCCAAAAAAGGTATAGGGAACCAGCTGTGGCTCAATTGGTTGGGCTCTGGTTTACCACATGGGAGGCCCTGGGTTTGGTTCCCGGGGCCTCCTGGTGAAGGCAAGCCGCCACGCGGTGCGCTGATGCAGCAGGGGGAGACAAGCAGACACAGAAAAGCACAAAGCAAATGAACACAGCGAGCACAAGCAGCAAGGGGGGATATATAAATAAATAAATAATAAATCTTTAATAAAAAAAGGTATAAAAACTAATTTAGAAGTGACTCAATATCTCAAGATCAAATAGGCAAATTAGGTAAATGTTTAAAAAGCCAACTTATTACTTCTCTGAAATAGACTTTCACTTATTCCAGAAACATGACAATTCCAACCCAGCACAATTTTTCTATGTAATATGACTTTTTGAGTTTTTTGGTCAGCAAAGTTCCCTTCAGACCTGGGGAAAATTCATTTCTAAATACTAACCATGTAAATTCCAAATTATTTTGAATATAGATCTTTTTCAGTAATCTTCTCATATCCAGAACTACTGTAATCTGATGGCATCCCACAGAGGCAGAGTTTAAGTAGATGATGGATAAAAAGGCAGATCGATCATGGGAGAGAGGTGATAGGAATTAGAAGAAAGGATAATTCCCCCAAAAAAATAAGCTTTAAGGCAGTTTTATATGAATTTTTCCCTGCTATAAAACTTTATTTTTTATGAGAATGAGTATCATCTCAAATATCTTCTACAAAAGAAAATGAAAAAAAAAAGCACAGCAACTTCACTCACATCAAGACCTATACGTTCGTAAGTTGTTTACTGTTTTTTCCCTTTTTTGATTTTTTTGTTTTATTTTTATTATTTTTAAAAATAAATTCAGGGTTCATATTTCTATAAAGCACTAACACAGTTTCAGGAAATCCTGCCCCAGCAGGGGTAGATAAGCAATGCATTTCCCTGCCCACACCTTGTTTGATTACCTGCCCTGATATTTTGAGGTGCCAAGAAAAGCGGCAGCCTTGTGGAAGGGTAAATGGGCCATGGCATCTGTAAGCTTTTCAAAAAGCAGAGGGCAAGGCTAGCTCACTGTGAAACCTTAGTTAAAAAATATTAATACACTTAAAAGTGTGCCTGTCAAGAACAGAAGCTTGGAGACATCCCAACCAGGCCGTAAGAGGCAGCATCTTCCCATACCCGCCTGTCCCAGACATTGGAGGTGTGTACGGGAGAAAGTCCTTGCTCTTCAGTGCCAGGCAGGAGAATCACCCAGCTTCCTAGTTCACGTCTGAATCTTTCGTCTAAGACCTGTGCTGGGTCTCTGACTGCACGGACAGAAGCAGAAACGTTTGCTTTGTAATGCAAAAATGGTACAAAAACAACTAGAACATAAATGTTTTGGTAAAAAGCAGCCATCTATTCAAGCCTACCTTGGAAACCTGTAACATATTTAAATACTGCAGTGAAAAGGCATCTTAATATACTTAACATACTTTTTAAAAAGCATCTGAAGCAAACCATTAAGATTAAGTGTGTAATATACATCAGTTCCCTCTGAGGATTCTTTGACCAGTGAAGGGGACGCATGGTGCAGGGGGCCAGTCGGTCACTGCTTCAGCCACGGCTGCCTCCAATGGAAGCCTTGCTGTGGTCCCCATAGCCATACAGGGGCTCCTCACCAGCCTCGAGGCCACGGGAGACGATGAGGATGAGGTGAAGCACCCGGCCCTTGTCCTGCAGTTTGGTCTGGCAGTTCCCATACTTGCTGTGTTTGGTCAGTCTTCCCAGGTGATTCGTCTCTCTAGTTGCATCCATGCGGTAGGTTTTGCTCAGATACTGAAAATAGTACCTGTTGCAGCCCGTGGAGGGGTCTTGTGCATACAGAGTGTCCCTGCTTCTTGGCGTCCGTGATCTTGATGAGGTCCCGGTGGTAGTCCACCACAAACTCGCCCCAGGAGAACTGGTTGGTAACAATCACTCCCCTGCCTTTGCCATCAATGAGATCAATCTTCATTCCTTCCTCCTTCCCACTTTCAATAAATTCATCTATTATTTTCCTTTCTTCAGACTGCAGCTCAGCTTTGCTCTTCAGGGAGCACCTTCAGCCAGGGTGGAAATCCGTGAGTTTTTTATTCTGTTGCATTTTCCCTTGAGCTTTTTCGGGAGGGGCCTGTTTGCCCCTGACAGGCTTTTTCAGGGTTTGCTTGGTGACAGCTGCACTGGTAGAATCACAAAACGAGGTAGGAGTCTTAGGAGGTTCTGCTGCTTCAGATTTTTGGTTTGGAAAAGGTGCCAGGGGACCTCTCCTGGCCTCCTGGCATCTCTGATCTTCTGCTCCTCAGACTTCATGGTGCTGTGTGTTGCTCAGTGTTTCTTTCTCTTCTCGCTTCCGTAGGTTCGGCTATTGGATTCCCCTGGCATTTGACTTCATGAGGTGCGACTGAGTTCTCTTCCTGAAGGGGGGAACGCATTCCAGAGCATTTGTTCAGGCTCATGTGGGAATAGATCTTGGATTGCCTGGTAAATACATTCTCTGGCAGCCCAGCCAGGCCCATGGCAGCGCACCCCACACCCTCGCTGCCTCGGCCCGGCCACCACTGCTGCCACTGCAGTCACCAGGGAAGGGTCAGCCGCACCCCAGGGAGGCCCCTTCCCCACTGGCCTGCAAGGCAGGGCCCAGCAAAGCACGCCACGGCAGCCCCAGGCGGGCCCAGCCGGCTGGACCCACGGACACAGGCAGGGAGGCACCCACCTTCCACCGTCAGGCTCCTGGCCCGGGGAGAGGGCTACGAGGGCTACGAATTATAAATGAACATGTGTGCCATGTGTGTGTGTCTTAATCCCACACAGGTAAAAACCTGTCTGGAGAATTCAATTTGCCACCTTTCAAAAAACTCACCTATACTTCTATTTATGTGAGAGAGAGAAAAAAACCTTCAAACTTATGTCAAAGTAGCTGTGTATTATTAAGATAAAGTAAAAGTAGAGCCTTACCTGAAAATACAGTGCTTTCAATTCTACCTCTTTTATATAAAAATCTTGGAAATTGGTTACAGTAAGTACCACAGGAGATTCAAAATTGAAATTTCACCTATGGATTGAGAAAAAAGGGAAATGAATAATTTGAAATACAATGAAGATAAAAACATCAATCTGATCAAAGATGAAATTTCCGTACACTTGTTAAAGCCAAATGGTTTCTGCAGGAAACCTGTTTTCTGTGACTCAAATCCAAAATGGAAAACGTGGGTGGTTCTTCCTGTCTTACCATTAAGAGTCAGCCAATTGGCTGATGAAGTTTTCACACAACCTAAGCTCAAACATTAGCCTTCCATCTGCTCTGATACCACCATACCTTATGAAATGAAAGAGTTTGAATAAAGGCTTTCTTTACCTCAGAGTAAGTCTTTATCAAGGCAACTTTGGCTTATTCTATCTAAACTACAAACCGCCAACTCCTCCAAAACCTCAAATCCAAGAGATGTGAAAAATAATGAGAGCTAAATCACAAAATAATTCAATAACTTCTCAGCTCTCTCTGACTTTGGAATAATGATTGTTAAAATAAACTAATCTCCTAAGCTACAGTAGCAGCATTAACGCGGAGGAGGGTTTTCCGCCCTGCTACCTTAATAACTGTACCTCCTATCTACCCACACAGCGCTCATCATTTGCCAAAACGTGCCTGCGAACAGATATCACATTTGGAATTCTAAACACATGACTCTGCCAGAATGGACTATGAATCCAATAATTCTGTAGTGTATTTCTGCATATCCACCTAGAGTTAGTAAACTAGTAGTAAGATACAGATTTAACTGAAAACAGAGCACATGATAGTAAGCCTTCAATGGGAAAAAAACATGGGTGCATACTAGCATGATAAAAACAATCCCATATATGCTACTACCCAAAGGCCTCCTTAAATCAACACCTATGAACAATGAATGGAAAGCCTACAAATACCAAACAATAAAAATTCAGACAGCTGCCTCCAGTATAATTTAAAGACTTTAATGGCAAACTGCTCATGGGTAGCAATTGTCCAGTTCCTGTAAGTTTTGGGCTCAATTTGAAAATTCTTCATGCCTCTGAAAACCTTTCCTCAAAGTGCTAAGAGGCTTCCACATAAGTTCTCTGCTTAGCAAAGGCGGCCCATTTACAGGCTATCAGTGACTATTTGGCAAGTTCTTGCATAATGACTTCCCAAGCTACAATGAAAGGCTCTGGCTCCTGAGATACTCATTTCAGAGGAACTGTTTTGTGGGAGACAGTAAAACTTGAGATATGCACACAATTTGTACACTGGAATTTTTGGAAATATTTGTATGGAATCACTAAGCAAATCATAAGCAAATACAGATCACAAATTTTTAGAGCTATAAAGGGTCCCATTACTCCATTACCATTGCAATGCACTAATTTTATAGGTAAGATTAAGTCAAAACTCATTACTTTTTGAACCTCCTGACAAACCAGTGTTCTTACTATACATTTCACCCTGCTCTCTATTCAATTGTGAAAATTACATTTTGGATCATTTTAAAATCAAGCTTTAGGGAGCGAGTGTAGCTCACTGGGAGCAGATGTGGCTCAAGCTGTTGAGTGTCTGCTTCCCACATGGGAGGTCCGAGGTTCAGCCCCTGTGCCTCCTAAAAACAAAACAAAACAAAACCAAAAAAAACCCAAGCAAACAAACAAAAAAACCAACTCAGGAAAGCTGATGTGGCTCAGTGGTTGAGTGCTAGCTTCCCACATTTGAGGTCCAGGGTTCAATCCCTGGCACACCAATACCTTAAAAAAAAAAAAAGAAAGGAAAGAAGGAAAGAAAGGAAAGAAAGGAAAGAAAGGAAAGAAAGATCCAATTACAACTCAGTCACAAGAAGAATGCCTCATTTAACCATGTGATGCAAAATAAATAACTAACAAGATTGATCAAAAAGTAAAAACCTTTACCATATCTCTCTGACAAATGTGCTGAGGATGGGAGGCAGTGAGGCCTGCCGCCTTTCTCCATGCAAGTATGGTCAAATTTGATCCTTAGGAAAGAAGTACATACAAATTCTACATACAAGCCATTTCTTGTACCTCAAGAAAAAGATACAAAATATGATGTATTATTTTAATTACACAGAATGTTGAAAGACAAAAAAAATAATCCTTTCTTCTCAAGTTGAAGATTAAATTATTTTCTGAATAAGGTATTTTTCACTGCACTATAATTACTTTCCTCTAACTTAATTAGAGGATCTTTTAGAATTCTTTAGCATACACCCTTTAGAATAGATCAAGTAGATATGCACCTCATTGTAGTTTTCCTTAAAACTCTGATTTCTGAATGCTTCTTCTAAGACAATTTTTTCATTCATTTTCCCAACTTCTAAAATACATATGCTTACACACATAAAAAGAGAAAGAAACATAAAAGAGACGTGTGAAATGAGATATCTGCATGAAAATTTAAATTTTTTAAGATAAAATATAAATCTCAAAACAAATTCATACTTGCTCCCTGGATTATCTCCAGAAAGAAGCTTATATGCCTCTCCTATTAACATACCTCCGTGAAAATCCATAACAAAGATTAGTCCTAATTCTGCTACTAACTAGCTGTGTGACCTTAGGCAAGTCATCTAAGCTTTGTTCTTAAGCTTACACATAAAAAGTTAGAATATTTTATTTCTAAGATATCTTCCAGATTTAAAAGCCTTTAATTTCAACCTATGATTAGAGTTTTAAGTATCATCTTTACTTTCCCTGAATTCTGAAAATCAAATATACCTTTAAATAATGTTATGCCCTAGAACTTATCGACAGTTTAACCAAATGAATGTTTTAAAGAATTATAGATTTCCCCTCCCCCTCTTTCAATTAGAGCAGTTGTAGGTTTACAGAAAATTCATGCAGAAAGTACTGAGTTCCCATATACCCTCCTCAAAGTATTACAGATTTTATCTTCATTGAGTATTTCCTTGTCTCATGTATTAGCTTTTCTGAAAAACTTTAGATTAACAGCAATGTACCATGACATCTAGATGACTCTGCTGAACCACTTTCCCAACTCTGTGGAGACCTCACTTCCTTCCTTTCCTTCCTCTTCTCTCCCTCATCATCTCAGGACCCTAACTCTCAAACCGGGCTTTTTTTTTTTTTTTTTCTTTTTTTTTACCACAATGTTGAAAATGAAAACCTTCTGAACCAGTAGGTTTAAAGACAGTTCATATCCAAGTCTATATTTGAGATTCTCTACATGTATTTTTATCACTTAGTAATCTAGATTTTAATATATAAAGAATTTGTTCCCCTGATAATATCTTCATAATTTAATGATGTTTTTCATCTGAAACTGAGTTCCTTGTTTATTGCCCAATAAACAAGGAGGTTCCAGAATACTATATACAGCACAACTCACACACTTATGCCAACTGATAAATGAGATCATCTCCAATGATTTAATGAATAGAATCACCACTAGGATTGGGAATCCATCAATTTACTAGTAGAAATCCTAAAGAATAGCTGTTTTGGCCAAGTTCATTCATTCAACATATACTTGACTATCTACTATGTAGCAATTACTGTTTATTCTTCATGCTGGAGATACACAAATATGATGGACAAAAGTCTATGCTTTCATGGTGCTTACACTCTAATGGAGGAGATACACAATTAGCAGTAAAAATAACTTTAAAATTATGTGGGTGATATATATACACACGTATATCCATACACATATAATGTTAGAGGGGATATGTGCTATTGGGAAAAAAAAGGGCAGGATGGCAGGAAAAGGGAATCTGGAATGAATGAAGAGAAAGGGACTGCAATCTAAAATAGGGTGGGTCAGGGCAGGACTCACTGAAAAGACAGGTCTAAGCAAAGTCTTGAAGGGGGTAAGTGAGCTACTCTGAGGTTTCCTAGTTAATTCTTATCTTGTACTGACTATGCTTGTAATGGCAAGTACCTTATCAAAAAGGTGGTGCATGAGCAAATGTGTGAACAACCCAGAAGAGCCAACAGAATAGAGCTGAGTGTAAATCCACCTCAGTTTTGCAGCTTATTTTACCAAGTGAAACTTAATCCTTCAATTAAGCAGTGCACTGTCCCCCCAGGAACAGTTTTGAACAAAATTTTTTATTTTGTAATTCATCTTCTCAAAACTCAAGGACAAAAAAAATCCAAACAAAAAACAAAAAACAAACAAAAAAAAAAACCTCAAGGACAAATTTCCAAGTACTCATTTGACACATCAAAGAGTACTAGTCCCACTAAGACATCCTGACTACTGTCTCTGGGCTCAAACCTCAATATAGTGACTCCAGGGGCACTGAAGCCTTTCTCCCACTGCAGAGAAACCTCTGCTTCCCCAGAGAGTTTAGTGGAAAAAGACTGGGCTGTGACATCAGGAGACCCGGGGTCTATACCAGCCAGCTATGTAACCTGGAACAACACATTTTACTCCCTGGGCTTCGTATTCCTCAGTTAAAACAGGGTTCTGGACCACGATTCCAAGCTCCCTTCTAGGGCTAAGTCTATTTCAGAAAAGAAAAAAAAAAATTCGGTAAACAACCATATATTAAGTTACAATAATGGTATGCATTGTAACTCTGCTCACCCACCATATGCTTTATTTATTTTTTTTTTAAAGATTTATTTATTTTATTACATATCTCCCCTTCCCCCCGCTGCGGCGACACGCCGAGAGTGGTCACTGCGCAGGCGCGGCTTTCCCCGCTTGTGGGCGGTCTCTGCGTCCGTTCACGGCCGGCGCTTGCTTCAGTTCGCGGGTGGCTGGCTGCGCTCCATCCGCAGGCGACCTGCCCTGCCCGTGGCGGCTCTTGCCCTGTCCGTGGCAGCTTCTTGCCCTGCCCACGGCGGCTCCGGCCCGCCCATGG
>PVKH010001871.1:0-28884 GCA_004027955.1 Chaetophractus vellerosus
AGTAGGACCTCCTAGACTTCCAATATGGAAATCACCCCAAACAGAGGGCCACCAGAGGTCTTTGAAGATATCCAGGTCCTATACCAGGGCAGATAATCCCAGAGTTTGGTGCCTTACTAGTGGGCCCTAACTTGGAATTCTTGCTCCTGAGAGTGATAGAAACTGACCAAAATATGTCTACACTGCACATGGTCCAAATTTCTCTTCTATTCAAACCTATATTTGATGCCAGGGTTTTAGGTGTACTTCCATAGAACGGAGACTACATGCTGACCATAAGCCAACCGGGTCCAGAACTCTGTGGACCTGCAACTCCTATGCTACAACTCAATGGACTCAACCAGGACACCTAGTTGGGAGTTGACGATGGAAGGCGGCTATGCAGAGGAATCCAGAGAGCCTGCAGCTGCAGGCAGGATAATCCCTTCCACTGTGGAGGGGACATTACCACTCCAGACTTCTCAAGATTGGGGGAACAACTATGGACTAGAATGGACTTGTTGGAGTCCTGATATAGACTTATGATGTATGCAATGCAAGAAATTGCATAATTATGTGGAGCCAGGGTCATTGGACACTTTGGGAGCAGGGTGAGGGAAGAGCAATTGTAATGCAGGGTTGTTGTTTTTTTTTGGGGGGGGGGACCTGGGAATTGTCATGGATGATGCTGCAATGGAGGATGTAGGCCAGTCTGTATGATCATGTATCATTCAGGAACTGTAAAGAAGAGAGCATTCTGAGCTTTCTAAAGGCAAAAATCTAAATTGTCCACCTTTGATTCCTGAAGGATTATCCATAGAAGTTGTGGGTAGTATTTGGGTGATTGGCTTCATGAAGATGGGAGTAGCACTACCATGAGAGAAAGCTGATTTCCTTTAGGGAGAAGAACCACAACAGAAGATAAGCTTAATTGTTAAGCCCAATGACTCAGGAGAGCGGAAGAGCTGGGAAGTGTTAGGGGAAATGACTTCTTCCCCAGGACATATTTCTATAAGTAACTGTTCTGCTGTCTCCTTCCTCCCTTCCCCACCTATCCTCCAGAGGAGGAGGAAGTTACTCAATGGGGAAATATGTCTTTGGTGGATGCTTCTCCGTTGGGCAGAGGTCATCTTTTAAAAGCCTGTAAGTACATGGAGTTGCTCTCTTCCCTCTCATCCCAATTCCTGATAAATGTGTGTGCTTTGAAGACCAAAATCTGGACTTGTGTGGACTTCCCCAGTGTCTGTACTGGTGTCTGTCGTGTGTGCACATAGACAGCAGGGCAGGGAATGTGAACAGGCTCATTGCGTTCTGCGGCCACATTCCCCGATAGCCTTTATCAGCTGACATTTCCTCTCCCTTTGTCTAACTCCTGTTCTTTCTTCCAGTTGGTTCTGAATTTGAGCAAGGAAAAGGTTCTTGTTTATTTCCTATATAGAGCCCCAAGAAGCCTCACCTTTAAAGGGTAAAAAGCAAGCAAACCCACCTTACAAAGTTGTATTTGAAGGTTAAGTAGATAGTGGATGTGAAAATATTTTGTAAATTGCTAATCATCATGTAGTTTGGTCAATTATTATTATTTTTATTAGTTTTGAGATAACCATTGCCTACTTTGCAAATTAGAATTGAAAAAGTCATTGCTCATTGCAGTGTTATCAGTAGTGCCAACAGCCACCCTTTATTGACTTCCTCTTGTAGGAATAGTGCTGGGTACTTGAGCTCTTGATTGTCTAGAGGCCCTGTGCTGCTGTAGCATTTAAGCCAGGAAGAAGATAATTTCCTACCTCAAGCATTTCTCACTTTATTGACATCACAACTCTCTTTGGAAAGTGGAGATGTTTAATTAGCTCCTAACTGGGAAGAATATGAAGCTCGGAGAACATTACAATGGATGCCAGCCAGAGACTCTGGATGCCATTGTTATCTAAACATTTTTCATAAATACAGAATAGGAGTAGCATTTGTCATTGATGTAGAAGAGTTGTGAGTAAGGGGTTGCCTCACTCTGTGCTGTTCAGAGTTGGAAGGGCGCAGAGGATTACCCATTTCCTCTCTTCTAAATTGGTATCTTTGTGTGTCAACTTCCCATTAGCTATTCTGTCGACACCCCCGTACAGCCCCAGCTGCCCCGTGAACTCTATCCCCCAAGCAGAGATAATGAGACAGTGCTACTTATATAACCTGGTCTGATTAGAGTCTCAGATCTTTGCACCTCAACAGCTGTGTGTTGTCACCAATGGAAATTTTTAACTCGTCTGCCAATTCCCTAGTTGCCCAAATAAGTGGCTGAAAGAGTAGCGGCTGTTTCACCATTTATTAGAACAGAATTTAGGTTCTGATAAACCCTAATGCTGAAAATTAGCTCCGAGGAAACTGCTGCTGCAGTTCCTGGTTTCTGGCTGTTAGGAACAAGTAGAATTTATTCAGGTGGGTTTTTTTTCCTCCTGTAGCCAGTTCAACACACAAATTACTTGAGAGCTATTTTTAAAAATGTAATAGGACCAATACTTAGGAGAGCCAGGTGCTGTGTGAGGAGGATCAGAAAGCATCTATTATGGGCTCGACTTTCGCTCTCCCACAAAGCCTCGAATGATATTGAAAAATCTCTTCCTGGTTTTACTGGTGGCTTAGCCACGTCCCTAGAATCCTCTGGGTGCTCTCAAGACTTGCCGTGGTTGAAGAAGTCATTTTAGCCTGAGAAGTCATGTTGGAATTAGCCTTTTGATATCGGCAAAGTTATAGGCATCGTTGGCTTTTCAGACTCTGAGTTACATCGAGAAGGTGTCTCGAGGGCCACAGAACTGCAATCTCTCCGTTCAAAACTGCAGCCCTCGAGCATACTTTCTGAACTCTCCATCATCGGTGGTGTGTTCACATGTCTCACATTCATTTCTTTCAGAAAAAGACAGATAATTAGTGTTCAAATGCATTCTAAAATCCCTCCCCCCTTTTTTTTGTTTAAAGTAAGATTTCTTGTTCTGACATTGTGGGTCATAAACTCTTTTTTTTTTTTAATATATTTTTTATTAGAGCAGTTGTGAACTTACAAAACAATCATGTGTGGAATTCCCATACAATACCCCACCACCAACACACTACATTATTGTGGAACATTTGATACAGATTATGAGATAATATCATCAGACTATTATCATTAACTATTGTCTATAGCAGGGGTTCTTAACCAGGGGTCCACGGACCCCTAAGGGGTCCAAGGAAAGATTTCAGGTGGTCCATGAGCTTGAATTGAAAATTTAAAAAAAAAACATTGTTCTTGTGGGGATGTGTTGGGGCAGGTGTGGTATATTTATTAAATAATATACTGTATAGTATGGACTTAGTAAGGGGTCTGTGGTTTTCACCTTACTGGCAAAGGGGTCCATGGAACAAAAAAGGTTAAGAACCCTTGGTCTATAGCATACATTTGGTATATTTTTTCCATAACCCCTATTATTAACACAATATATCTTTGGCATTGATGCAAGAATATTACAGTATTGCTGTCCATAGGTTATATTAATTGTATTTTCCCCCTTGCTTCTCCATATTCTAACCACCTGACAATAGTGATGTACATTTGTTCTAGTTCATAGAAGGACATTCTTTTATTTGTACTATTAACCACAATTCTCATCCACCTCTGGGTTCACTATGTTATTCAGTCCCTAGATTATTATCTAGCTTTCTTTCAATTGACATTTACATCTCTAGACTACTCTTTTCAGCCACAATTCCATTTATATACCAGCTGTGTTAGTTCTACTCACTATAATGTATTACCATCAACTTTATCCGTTTCCACACTTTTATAGTCAAGTTAATTAAAACTTCTACATACATTAAGCATCAGTATCCCTTCTCAGCCCTCTTATCCATAAACTCTTTTTAATCTCCACTCCCCTCTGACTTTTTTATGCACAATTCTTGGAGGTTGAAATTAATTCCACCTCCTTAGTCTTTCATTTTTCGGAGTCTAATGAGCATTAGGTCAATTGGAATATACTAAGTTTCCAGCTGGGAAGCTGACAAGGATAAGAGGAGGCCACTAAGAGAAGTTATAAGTTATAGTTCCTGGTCTCATTGGAACTTAACTTCTAGTGAACAAATTCTTGAATTTTTCCCTGTCAAGAAAACTTCCCTTTTTTCTCTCCCAAGTTTTTGTTCATCTTGGCCATGTCCTTCCCAAACCTTTCCAAGTTATCCCAATTCTTTCTTCATTTCCAAGGCCCAGCTTGAATACGGTACAGGAAAACAATCATCTTCTTTTTAAAGATTTTAAATTAAAAAAATATAATGTCTTAGTTATATTATTTTAAAGTTCAGATGGAAAATCAGGGGAATTAGAGGCAGGGCTGGATTCTGGCTCTGCCACTGCTTGGCTGTTTGACTTCTGGCAAGGTCTCCAACCTGCCCCAGCCTCAGTTACATCATCTGTAAAACATGGACAGCGATAGCAGTTTTGAGCTTCATAGGAATATTAGAGGCTGAGGATAGAAAGCTCCTTGAACTGTTTTGGTTTTTTTCCTCCTCAAAATTAAAAAAATGACAAATACCCAAATTAGTCATTTCATGAATAAGAATAAAACAGGCCTGTGGTTCTCAAAAAAGCATCAAGGTCCATGGCATCTCTATTAATGCCTCTCCTGATTTTCTCAGACACAGCAGGGCCTGTGTGTTTGTCAGCCCACCTCTTCTGTAAGTAAGAGGCCCTCTGGGGAATGACATGTGTCTGTTCACCGGTATGTCCTCAGCACATTCGTACAGGCCACACAGCTTATAAAGTACTTTCACGTCTACTATCACAGTTCTCATTTAATCCTCACAACAACATGGGGGGGGGTGTTATTTGGGCCCATTTTACAGATGGTAAAGTGTGCTCAGAAATACCAAATCAAACGCAAGTGAGACTGAAGACAAACTTCAGTCTTTTGAAGACTCTAAGCCTCATGTTCTTGTCACCTCTATGTTCTTGAGTTCTCTATGTCCTGCTTTTAGAGCCATCCCTCTTACTCACACACACATTCAACACCCTCCTCTACTACCTAGAGCATAAATCACCCCCTACAGAGACCAAAGGCTCAAGTAACCCACATGTTTGTGAATTCCAGGAATGCCCAAACCTGCTCACCTTCTTGGATGGACGGGTGGACAGTGACTGTGACCCACCCTGAGAAAATCAGACTACCCTTGGGAGCTCATTCAGTCTACCTTGCTTGCTTACTCTGTGCACCAGAATCTTATCTGAAATATTTTGGTAGTACCTACAAAACACCTTCAGTGGGTTTAAACCCCAAACATCATGGGGACAAGAAAGGTGTAGCAGGTTGAAAAGTTGAATAGACTCATCATCAGTGAACTAGAGATGCTTTCCAGTGGCTTCTGATAGTGTTAGTTCCACTTCACCAAGACTCTTAGGCAAGTACAGATGAGAGGGTCGTACCCATGCTGATCCTGACCACATTTCTTTTCCTGGGTTTCCCTCTTCTACTGCTTATTTTCTGTGGGTCCTCTTTGTTTATCTGGGGACATATCTGGGTACTTTTCCTCAGCCTTTGCCAACATACTTCCTCAAAGTTCTTTCTGAGCAGAAGCTTTATGGCCTGAATTGTTACAGAAGCTTTGCTGATCCCTGTATGCTCTGCAAAATGATTATTGCTTGCTCATCTCTTGGTCCTTCTGTTTCCTTGACTCTGTAGTTTTACGTCTCACTTGACTCTGGAAGTTCTATGTACTCTGACCAGCAATCTTTGTTAGATTAGAATTAGTTAAGGGCCATTTGACCAGATTACTTCAGAAAGGTATAGCCCAGGGTAGGTCTTAATCCTCTTATTGGACTTCTTTATAAATGGGATGAATATAGACAGGAAAAAGGCTTCCGATACAGAAACCTCCATTGGCTGAGAGAGAAAGTCACAGAAGTCAGAAGCTGAAATCAAAGGAACTCAAGAGAATGGCTGAAAGCAACAGAGCCTAGAGGGAAAGGCAGAGCCTGGCAGATACCATGATTGTGCCCTGCCATGAGAGAGAGGGCTCCAGGATCACCAGCAGCCAGTCTTCGGGGAAAGAGCTTCACCTGATGCCTCGATTTGGACATTTTTCTCAGCCTCAGAACTGTAAGCTTATAAGTTAAAATAAATCTTCATTGTAAAAGCCAACCCATTTCTACTATATTGCCTTGGCAGCCTTTAGCAAACTAAAATAGTAAGTAGTAGAATACCCATATTATAAATCAAGGAATGGAGTCAGAGAGGCTGCAAACTGATATAATCAACAGGCAAAGTGAGAGTTGAAAATAGTTCTTAGTACTTCCATTGTGGCCCAGCTGCTAATGCAGAGATTATCTGTACTATGTTCACCAGAGGCCCTGATATAACATCAGATGTGCATGACTAAACCTTGCTAGGGGGAAGAAATACTGCGTGAAAGTCCTTGGCTGGGATGTGAGAATCAGAAGGCAAGTTCACCTGGTATTTCCACCCATGCTTTAGAAGGACATCAGGAAAGAGCACTAGCGTATTTATGTAGTTTTCTGTGTTGCCATTGTTAAAGTCCTTGATTTTTAGAAACTAAGATAGAGCATGTTAGGGAAGGCATCCTCTCCAGACTTATTCCCTCTTGTAGTTCTCTTGCCAACACAGTGCTCTATTAGGCAGAAAGCAGCACAATGCTTATAGGAGGGGCCTGGAGCATTTTTGCCTAAGGCTTTGTGTCTCCTTTGCTCCTTCCCTGACTCCTCCAGCTGCCGCCTCTGCCATAGGCTCCTTCTCCTCTGCCACTCTGATGGATGTCAAGGTGAGACTCCACATTCTGCTCATTTCCCAGGAGCTGATGCCATCAATCATGTCTCCTGTGTTCTCACAAAGGAGCAACCCCCCTTCACTCCCCACCTCAAAATATGTCCTACAGGATAGAATCTTGGTGCTACTTCATATTTCTCTTTGACTTCTCCTTCCTGTGCCTGAGGCCTTTGAGAATTTAGTGAACTGAACTTTTCTTCAGCATGGTACTCAGGCCCACACCAGCATGGACTTCTTTCTGCTATTCCTTGTTTTAAGATCAAATACCATGCTCTCACTTCATTTTACCTCTTCTTCTGCTCTCTGACATTCTTACTTTAAAAAAAAAAAAAAGAAAGATAAAGTCCAAACCATTAGGAAGGAGAGCAGCAATCAGTGTGGAAACTACCCATGAAAATTAGCATAGGCTCAAAAACTTGGGGCCTTTGGCCAGTACAATATGATTCAACATAGAAGAAAAATTTATTCTCACACATGAACATTTCCCCAGGCTTCTGGGCACACTGCCTACTCTACCATCAACATGCCAACCTTGCTAAGTCTGGGGAAAGGGCCGGCTTTTAAAAAGGCTTACACAGGAAAAGGTTTTTTTGCTTTTTTTTTTTTTTTCAGGTTTCCCTGCGAAGTTGGAGTGAACTTCCCAGAGGAGCTAGTTTGATTTTTGTGTTCACCTCTTGCACACTCAGTGAACATAGAAAAGTAATAGATTCTTCGGCCTCAGCATCCCCATACAAATTTACAGATGATGGAGACAAATACCAGTTGCTTGTTTCAACAATGAGAAAGTGAAGAGCATCACTTAGTGGGTGATTTTTGTGGCTTATGTCACAGAACTCTGTATGTCTTGGATTTTCCAGGAAAACTCCAATTTCACATATACTTATGCTTGTCAAGTCATGAGTTTTGATTGTTGGCTTACAAAATATGATCACCTTGACTATAGGTGAGCCTGTGCTATGTGAGGTCATTATAGTAATTAATTTTTTTTGGATGGCGTCAAAGATGACTCTGAGTTCTACCAAACTATATACTAAATGAGTCATATTATTGAGATGAAAAGGTACAGTTACCAGGTGGTTCTGCTAATAATTAGAAACACATTTCTGAATTTCACAGGACTAAGGAAAGGAAAACATCATCAGGAAAATGTTACATGTGGGGACAATTATTCAATAGGCCCTTGGCTGGGATTTATGGATATGAGCATAATTCAGAGGCAAAAATAAAATATTGGAATAATACATGGAGATTTCTTTTATTGATGCTAAATTACAGAACACAAGAATCAACATTTAGTCAGGCCTTGATTATTCAAGGGAAGATGACCCAATTTGTAGATTACCAAGCCTTTTCCTTCCTTTTCTCACTCCCATAGTCCACTGCTTCTCAAATTTGAGTAATGTATGAATTAAGAAAAAAATAGAAGGAAAAAAACACTTTAAATCCTCAAACACCTCTTAAATCAGTTATATTATAATTATATTAACATTTTCATAGATTTAAAACTTAAGATTAAATTCCTTATGATTATATACATGCTTGTTTAAAAAACAATTCACAAAGCAAAAACAAATGGGACTACAAAAATCAATAAATTCAATATTAACAACATTAATTTGCAGTGATGGATGGTGTTTTGCTGAAACAACCTAAAGAAGTGCAATCTTCCCATGTGACCAGAAGCAGAGGAGAACCAAATATTGGAGATCAGTGTTGGAAATCCACAACTCCCAACTCCTCCCCCACGATATCACAACCCTCCTTTGGGGATATGTGAGCCCTGGCTTGAGAAATACTTATTTTCATCCACGTGGAGTTGACTTTCCTTTATCTGTTCTTACATTCCAAGATCTGCCAGGGCAAGGAGACAATGTGAAACCAAAATGGGTCAGGTACCCTTCTTGTTGGTAAAAGTTATTGGTAAATGGAGTTTAGGGCTGTTTGTATATTTCATTTAGATAAACTTTTCTTTGGTTTCTCATTGCCATGGCTGTTGGAGGATTTTCCATAATGAAGCATCTCCAGAAATGCCTACCTACTGCACAGGACTGGCTGTAGCATGGCAGGCAGACACATGCTTTTTTCCTAAGACTCCTCATTAATTCTCAAATGGCAGGAACGCATCTATTAGGACTCCTTATGGTGCAAGTAGATCCACTCCAAGGAGCAGCCAACTCCCGCACTGTGATGTAAACGGTACTCTTCCACCCCCAGCACTTTCATCTTCTAACTGTTTCACAAACACTGACTAATTAATAATCTTTTCAGTGTTGCCAGGGAGTTGTAAGGAAAGAATGATGAGTGGCTTTCCCGATAAACACGTTAATTTTTATCCAAGGCTAAAGGGAAAGAAACAAAAATATATAAATTAGGACACTTTCTGCATCTGCCACTTGCACATTCATTATTTTATTTAAACCTCACAACAATATTGGAAAGGAAAAGAATCTTGGTATGAAGTTCTCCTTATCATCATTTTACAGTTGGGGAAATTGCATCTCAGAAAGATAATTTACTGATGGTCCTTGTTCTAGTCAGAGGTGGAGGTGGATTTGAAGTCCGGTCTGCTGGCTTCTGATGCTCACATTTTTTCTCTTACTCCACAGTGCATTGAATAAAAGTTTTAAATTTTCACTGTATTAGTCATTATCATTATTATTGTCAACAAAATGTGTTATTAATATTTAATGACCACAATATTTGAATTTATGTAGTCCCTATCTTACAGGTACCTAGAGTTATATGCAGCTATTCTGTTTCTGTTCAGTTCAAAATTGGTAAATATTTGGATTTTGTACTAGAAGTCATTCTGACATCATTCTTGTGTGAAGAGCAATTTTTCATGCGTTCAAACTCTTGGATTGTGAAAATTTGGAATTAAAAACAAGGCTGCTTTGTCCTCAAAAGTCATAGCCATGACAAACCAGATGTTCTGGTCTATGAGAAAGAAATCTTATTAGCTTTTAATGGAAGAAAACATAGACTGGTGGTTAGGACACATCCTTCACTCTTTTTTATCATCACTTACAAAGAACGTTGAGTGCTGGAGAACTATTTCCTAGGCGCGGAGCCTGTTGTTCAATCCTAATTTTTATTGTTGGGTCAGTGGGAGTCCATGGACAAAGGTGATCCCATTGCTGCTCATTCTTATAGCCACAAAATGGACTGGAGTGAACTTTGCTCCCTGGCTACTTCCCTTCTCAGCACCTGTCTTAGAGGAAGATGTTAACTCACCCCAAAGCAAGACCAGGCACTATGGTTCTGCTCTTTCAAAGATGATGATCCAGAGAACATTGGGTTTCAGTGATTATTCCATTCTTGTACTAATAAGTAGGAAAGTTGGGACTCAAACCCAAGTCTGAGGGACTTAAATGCCCATATTGAAGCTGTTGTTTAATTTACTGAGTCTCTATCACATGAAGACATTTTACATATTCATTCAATTAATTTTTAATCAATAAGTTACTGTCACTTAATAGAATGGACAAGTGACAAATACTATTTGAGGTGCCGGGAAAATAACAGTGAAGTAAACAGAACAAAACCAAAAAATCTCAATTCTCATGGAGCTCACATTCTCTAATGTATACATGGCCTTCATTTAATCCTAATAACTATTTATATATATATATATATATGAACTGTGTAACTATATCCTTATATATATATATAGCTACACAATTCTTTTTTTGCATTTGAATATATACATTCCTGTTTTGCATTTGAGAACACCAAGGCTCAATACAGCAATTTGTTCAAGATTACATGTCTAAGGATAGTAGATTTTAATTTGAACTCAGATCTCCCGATCCTAGTTATTTCCATTTTACCATATTGTCTTCTGTGCATATAATTTATGGAAAATAAGGTTTTTCTGCTCAAAGTGGGATGAGCTTTAACGGAATTATAGAAAACACCCTCTTCAATGCTATCAGTGATCCAGTGACATGCTAGTTCGTGTTCTATTTCAACAAATTTGCAATGATCAGGCAATGGGTCTCTTTTCGTGTATTATTCATTGTAACAAATTCTGGCTGGATAATCACTTTTATTTGTTGTTGGGGAATTATGTATATCTCATTCTTTGTATTTGACAGAATCCAGTGGAGAAAGTGAAGAAATAGCTACTGAGCTGGTTCATGAGGGCTGGTTATCAAGTGTAGTCCACAAAGTTAAAGGTAAGCTAACACATGATGTAGAATAAAGGAATTTGTATCACTATGTAGCTCTCCCTTTTTCTTTTCTTTTTTTAAATAAATCTTTATTTATTTATTTATTTTTAAAGATTTATTTATTTTATTACATATCTCCCCTCCCCCCGGCTGCGGCGACGCGCCGAGACTGGTCACTGCGCAGGCGCGGCTTTCCCCGCTTGTGGGCGGCTTCTGCTTCCATTCACGGCCGGCTTTCAGTTCGCGGGTGGCTGGCTGTGCTCCATTCGCGGGCGACCTGCCCTGCCCGTGGCGGCTTTTGCCCTGTCCGTGGCAGATTTTTGCCCTGCCCATGGCAGCTCTGGCCGTGTTTTAATATAATTTCTTGAAAATATCAAGGTGGTCTGCCTGCTAGGAGAGGTCCCCGGGAACTGAACCCGGGGCCTCCCATGTGGTATGCCGGCGCCCTATCCACTGGGCTATCCAGCCGGCCCTCTCCCTTTTTCTTGAATTAGCATGGTACAAAGGAGAGAGTATGAAAACATCTAGATTTAAACACTATTATAAGACTTACCATGAATCCCTCTCAGAATCACTCAAAAGAAAATAGGGGGATGAGAAAGAGAAGCATAAATTTAATCTTTGATGAAATTATGAAAGAAAAGTTACCCCAAATCCCAATGTATTAGGGAGGGTTGGCAATGGCTATGAAATTTAAACAAGAATGAGCAAAGGCTGAGGAAAGATGCTTCCGATTCTAATGTCAAATAAGCTGATGGGATACAACATGTCTACACTGTAGTCTCATGTTTGAAACAGTTGGAACAAGTATATAGTCTGATTGCAGGCATATCTCTGGACCCCATTTGGCAGACAGATGAAGCACAGTAAGCAGAACTGAATGAGGGAATTACTGAAATAAGCAATATTTTTAAGAAGTAGTCAGTTGGTGAGTAGAAGCCTGCAGTGTGAGCAATTGTACAAATGCTGATTTATTTTGTCCAAGAAGAAGTAAAAGCAAAAAGAACCTCTTCTCTCTCGCTCTTCCCCCTTTCTTTCTATTTCTCTCTCTTTCACACACATACACATACACACCTGTCTGAAATAAGAGTTCCTGCTAACCTGGTACATAGCCCTGGACCCTTCCTTCTCAAACTTCTGGCAAACAGCTGGTTCATGAAAAATTCACCTCAATCAAAGAAGAGTAATATCAAAAAGTTATCAAAATATGATCTATGTACATATATACTGAGGGGAAAAAAAGGCAAACAAATGATAGGAACACTCACCAGGAAAAAAGTTGTCATGGAGCAGATGGTAATTCTGATCAAGCCTATTGCTACAATAAAAATAATATAAAACAATATCTCAAAGTAGAGATGCAATACCTCAAGGAAAATAAGCCACACAATAGAAAGAAATGGGACATAAGCTGGCACAGTTTATGAATGAAGTGGAAGAGAGAAATAAGAGCATCAGAGAAATTAAGGCAACATTAGAAGGAACATAAAGGAGCAGAAGAGTGAGAAAACTAGGCATATAAGTGTACAAAGAGTTAAGAGCAGTTAGAGAGAATATGATAAATATGAATAATGGGGAATAGAGATCAAACATATGCATAACTGATGTCTCTGGCAAGAAGAACCAAAATGAAGTAATAGGAAATAGTTTAGTGTTATAATTTGCAAAAGTTTCCAGAAATAAAAGAAGGCTTGAATGTACACATTGAAAGGGAAAACTGCATTGCAGGAAAAAAAAAAAAGACAGAAAAAGCAACACCAAGACATATCCTAGTAACCTAGTAAAGTTACTGGACTTACAAGTAGGATAACCACAGGATAGTTCCAGTTTACATCTTTTCTCCAGACCTAATTATTTATTATGGCCCTTTTTCACTCTCAAAAGTGTCATGATTTAGACAAAAATTACAGGATAGTCCTACTCATATGGAGAAAAAAAAAGAGAGGAATGAAAAGGAGAGTCATGAACTTAAGACATTATCACAACGTTCCACACTAGAAGATAGCTAAAACAAAGCCTCCTATGAAGTCCTTAAAGAAATCATGTTTTGATATGCATGAAACAAAGAATATAATTCTTCTGAGCCCTTCTTGAATAAACTACTGGAGAACAATTTTCAGCCAATGGAGAAAGGAAAGGAGAAACGTAGTGGATGTGATCCAATGAAAATTATCTCTTTGCATTTCCACATCTGTATTCCCTACTTCAGCTAATTATATCAGAAAAGCAAGTTGTCTCACTAGAAAACTGGCAGTTATCTTATTTGCCCCATCTCTCTCATCTTCACACCCAACCATTCTGTAAGTATTGTGAAATGGTAAAGATTTCTTTCAAATATTTCCTCTACTCTCCATCTCCACTGCCATGGCCTTAGTTCCAGGTATGAGTATTTCTTGTCTGGACCATTGCAATAGTCTTTAATTGCAGGAACAATTTTAAAACATTAACAAACTAGCATGGGTACTCACCAATTAGAATAAATGCCAGTCATAAACCATGGTCCAGCACATGGGTCTGGTCTTTTGGCCCTGCCTGATTGGTCTCCATGAGCCACTCTCTCCAACCCATAAACCACACTATATCACTGTGATCTTTCTAAAAAGTAAAGTCAGTCATGTCATTCCTTAAGTTCCTTTCATAGCTTTCCATTACCTACAACATAGGTGCTCCACAATGAAGTCTAAACTCTTTGGCATAGGGAACAAGTCCCTGCCTAACTCTTAAAGCTTCACATGTCATCACCCTCTCACATTCAGTACCCTATAGCCATTCTGAACTTTTTACAGTTTGGTGAATGTACCATAAGCTTTTCGAAGTTCGAGTGTGAAGTGGTCAACAAATTACATATCATATCTAGAATAGGGATGGAATGTGCATTCCCCTCAAAGGCCCCTGATTCTGGTTCTGGAGTTATATCTGTGCATCACAAGAATCCACATGGAATAGGTTCTGGGGTCACCAGCCACAGTTCACTTCTTCCTTACTCTCCCTCCTACTTTGAATCTCCTATGTCATTAAACAACCAGACCTGCTATGTTATAGACACACTTCGTACTTTTTTAATTAGTTGACTAACAAGATGGTCCCTAAGGAGTAACTTCTCAAAGTGATGCTATTTCCTGTAATTTGTGACAGATCAACTACCTCTCCCACATGTCTATGAAGAGCTGCCTCTGGGGATCAGAATTAAGTGTGCGCATTCACTCAGTCAACAAGCATTTGTTAAGCACCTCAGACACAGAGCTCAGTGTTGAAACAGATATTGTCCCTGTCCTGATGGAGCCTTCAATCTAGTGTGGAGGCAGACAGCCAATAAGCAACCAAACAAATGAATATAGATTATGAAATGACAGAAACAGAGCTGAGTTAAAGAGAATAGGAGGGGAACCTGAGCACTTGGGGGGAGGGGGGGGCACAGGTTAGGCCTCCCTGAGTGGATGCTATTTCAATGAAGGCCTGCAGATGAGAAGGCATCAACCGTGCAAAGATAGAGGAGAAAAGCCTTCCAGGCAGAGGGCTAGTCTAGAAAGAAGAAAAATAGAGTTTTTCTTAGTTTAGTGTTTAGACACAGCATCTCACCCACTTGTGTAAGGAAGGCGGCGATTTATGTAGATTGAATAGCTCTGCGCCCCCATTGAAAAAATGAATTCATCCAGTTATGAGTATGCTTGTAAATATTCTGAGAATCACCTCAGGCCCAAGTTCTCCTCAATGTGCTTTGTGAATTTCCCTTTACCCATCTTTGTTCACACTGTCCTTCTCATCTAGAGTACTTACCTCAAAGTAACTACCCATTCTTTGGAGGCCCAGTCCAGCCCCTCCTCCTCCAAGGAGTCTTCGCCCATCACTCCAATCCTCTGTGACCGGCATCTTCCCTGAACTTCTACAGCCTTTCTGTCTTTCTGTATGAGCTGTCTTTAACGTATTATTTCTTTCCATGGGCATATGTCTTGTCTCCCTCTCTCTGACTTAAGAATAGGCACCAAATCTTTGTGTTCCCACCTTCCAGTTCTTTACACAGTGTCTGATGGATCAAGTTATAATGTTTGTTCAACAAGCGTGTTCAATCTAAGCAGACTGCCCACCTACTTTAAGAATTCCATGTAGCCCAAATCCAAATATAGTAAATAGGATGCTTTGATTTTTTATGAGGAAATATATACATAAATAAATATGGGAAAATGGCCTAAAATCTTACATAGTCGCTCCTCCAACTGAGTACCTCAGTAGACTTCCCATGTAAGCAAATGCTGTAGTAAGATTTTTTCAACCAGAGCTCAGGGACCAGAAGTTATGAGAAAATCCCTAAAGTTAAGAAGAACAAATCCCAAACTAAATTTCTTCCATGTCAAATAAAAGCAAAATTCCAAATAATTTTTACAGTACAAAAATTTTATTTTTTGTTAGGTTAATTTAAAGTTTAAAACTGAAGTAGACATATTCATTTTACAAACAAGATATTCTTTCATAAGTAAGACCATTAAAAACAGTAAACAAAAAAGCTGTCTTTACAAAAAGCTCTGTGCATAGCAACTTTATACTGTATATAACTGACAAAGCAAAATGATAAAAATGAAACTATACAGCTTGAAAATGAAACCTTACTGTACAAAAGGTAGAGAAGATAATGGTTTTTAAACCATGCATAATTGAAATGTGCAAAGAAAAACTGGGAAGAATTACGATGCTATAACAAAAAAAAAAGAGAGATAAATAATGAAGTAAATTGTCCCTTTAAATGAAAACTCTTACACAGCTCCTCTTACAAAGATAGGATAGAATTTGTAGTTACCTATAGAAATACTCGTATTCCAAGTGGCACAAAAATAACCTGGGACCAGGATGATTCAACAGCAATGACTAAAGAGAACAGAGTAACTTTGTTTTTAATTTATTATTACACTAAAAATAATCCTTACACACATTTGTACAATTAAATAGATCTGTTGCTGCCAAGGTTCTAGCTGAATGGTCAAGGATGTCTGGTATTTAGTTACACACATTTTTCGGTGTAAAGCTACCAACAAATTCTACAATCATTTTGAAGACAGTACTGCACTCATCTTCATGCAAGAGCAAAATTCACAGATTCTAAAAGCAATGCTACTTAAAAAAACATTTCCTTATGTTGGATTGGCTCAAATCCAGGTCAGAACATGCTTAATTTTGTTCTGCCTTCATTTTTGGACGGTCATGTTTGTATTCCACACACTCTTCCCCTCCCGTTAAGATTTTTTTCACCGGGGAACTTTCTCTCATGTGTTTCCGTGTATTTTGGCGCTTCCCACCCTGAAGTAGTTACAAGCATGCCAGGTTGTCAAAACCTTGGATTCTCATGTGCATAGAAATAATATTTGGGTCACATTGGGTAATTCCAGAATGGATTAAAGGCAAATAAGACCATCAGGGAGTTGATAGGTGAGGGGATGAATCAAGGGGGAGACAAGGAGGGACACAGAATGTATGAAGTCACCTAAAGTTGGCTCAGTTGCACTAATGATGTTTTTCCATGAGCGCTGCATCCATTTCTAATGTTAGAACCCCACCCAAGAACCCCAAACTGAAGTCTGTGTATAGTCTATACCGAGGTGCCAATGACAGAGAACCCTAGCCTGGAAACAAAGAAGCCAACCTTACTGGCAGCCCAGATAAGTCTGGGTGTATCTCCAGGATCCACAGGCTTTTAAGCATACCTCTTAAAGAATCAGCTACTGTTGGCCCCGATACTGCGGGGTTTCTCGCACTAAGAGCTAGTCACGGGACTACAGAGCGCCCACCAGAGGGCTGGGTACCTGAGCTGTTTAGAACACAGGTTCCCCTGATCTCTGAATCTGCCAAGAATCTAGATGTCCATTTTTTGAACATCGGGAGAGGGACTTAGGGCTTGAACATTCCTTTTCCGATCCCCACACTTCATCACATTCTTGCCTAGAAACAGTGTTAAGATGGATACATTTCTATAAAGAGTTCAATGCCATCAAAAGGGAAATCTGCAGAGAGAGGCAAGGACTTGGCGGTTCTAAGATTGACTCTTAAGAGTCCAAGAAACAGAAGCCATCTGTTTAAAACCTCGTTTCTGAAGCTCTGTGGGACTTATACCTTTGTGCTGAAACAGGCAACCAAAGGGAGGGAGTGTTTGGCTCCTGGGAGGAAGAATTCCAAAGGGAAATTTGTGGTTAAGAAATATATGTGGCTCTTCTTCAAGGTGAGACACTTCTTTTCCTGGGATGCTCAAAGCCTGGGACACAGCAAAACATGGGAATTCTCTGCATTGCTCGGGGGAGAAGGCTGAAAGCTACTATGCATTAAAATATATATATATATTCACAAAACGTGAATACCAAAAGGGACATGTAGAGACTATTTAGAAAGCAGATGGAGCTGGGAATGAATTGATGGGTTTGAGTATTGGCTTATGTGCATTTATTGGAGTCTTTGCTTCTGTTTTGGGTTGTTCTGTAGGAATCTAGATAAGTTACATGTTCTTGCCCATGGCTCAAAAAAAAAGTGATGGAAAAAGAGGGGGAGATGTAGGGTGGGGGATAAGAGTCTAGCAAATAACTGCAATAATAATCACACACCTTTAAAACTTGTTACTACATGTTTGCATCATTTTCATTTTACATCAGGAAGAGAAATTTCTCCCTCTTCCAAAAAAGGTCTTAATTTCTACTTCTACTTACAATAAGTTACACGTTTATTTATTTAAATAATTGTAAAACATTTTAAAATTTTTCCCTTTTTTTGTTTTTTTTTTTAAAGAGATTAAACTATAAGCAAACACACATACAACAACAATTCATCATTCAATTCAGGTTTTGTTTTAAGAAAGTCTTCCATGCTGGTACCCTGTTTTGTTCAATTTTTTTTCTGCATAAACTAAATTGGTATCTGAAAGGCTTCATAGAAAATAGAAACTTTCAACTTTTTTTCCTACAAAGAAAAACAAATAGTATCCAAAATATTAAGCATGAATTGTTTGCCAATTTTTTCTTAAATATTTTACAAACATAGGAAGGTGGTTTTTGTAATGTTCATAACAAAGAATTGCATTTCTGCTCTTAGCGCTGGCCAGGTCAATGACATCTTTTGTCCTCATCCACAAGAGGGTCAGTTTGTGTAGCCACCATCACAGCTACAGGAGAAATGCAGGACCAGGTAAAATGCAGGCTCCTCACATACCCAAATCTGTCCGTCATGTTCATTTTGGGGCACAATTCTTCCAAAAGAGCTCATAGTGCTTTCCTTATTACTGGTCCATCAGAGTAAGTAGTTTTGTGCTATGACAAAGCAGTTCTTCCTCTTCTTTACATCGGGGGTACAACGAGGCCAGTCATGGCTGCGAAAAGAGTGGCAGAGGAATGAGACCTGAGGATGTTCCATACAAAAGGATGTAACAGAGAGGAGTAGGGGATGAGGACGACAGAGTCTGGCACAATCCAGAGAGGTGGTGCCTTCAGCTAGTATGAGAACCAGTTTCTCCAGGTTTGGTCTGGCAGACAGCCTCTTAGAGGCACGGAAGCTTTATTTAATCACTGCAATTTGTATTTCCAAGGCTTGTGTTATAAACAAGATAATAGATGTATATATGTAAATTAAATTGTCATGTATGTGATAGGTTTTTTATTATTAGACTAAAATCATTTCCAGATTACATTGCTCCAAATCACTTAGTTGGAACAGGAAAGAAAACTCCAGTTGCTGAGCCTGTTGAGTTACTAGGCGTCATTTACAACAAACCAAATTGCATTCGCTAATGAGCGTGGAACCGTTGGAATAGAAGATTTAATTTCGTTCCTAACGTGGGAGTCATCTCCATCCCCACTCCCCAGCCCCTGTCTGTGTGCAATGCCCCCTCCAAGGCTTCCCCTCAACACAAGAAATAAAGGAGCACCACACAATGTGGAAAACTTATGCAGCAAAACGCCTTCCTCTGGCCACGGCCTTTAGATGAGAAACCAGTAGAATTTTAACATCCTTAGAAACTGACAGAACAAAATTCAAAATTTCAAAAATTCAAAAATTCAAACCAAACCTAGATTTTGATTCTTTGAGTTTTATTGTCTACATCTCATCTGGGGGCTTGTTGAAGCATCCTAGAAGCCTTTGGCTGAGCGGTACTTACTAAGCTTACGGGCAAACGGCCAAAATTCCTTCTGCTTCCCCCAACCCCTCTCTTTCTCTTACTCTTTCTCTCTGTCTGTCTCTGTCTCTCTTTCTTTCGCTTCCTTCTCTTCTCTCCTCTCCATACCAGCTAGTCCTCTCTCTCAGGCACAATCGCCAGCCATCTATTTCCCTGCCCATACAGGCTTTATTGAATGTTTGTGAGATCTGGATTAAAGTCTTACACAGCTAGCAAAGCCTTAATTATTTTTGCCTGTATTACTTTATATTGAATCGATGTAACTTTTCAATAAAAGTGGTTCAATTCTGGACACTCCCTGATGATTTGAAGATATAGCAGCCCTGGTAATTATCCCAGAGTGTAGGAGTATTTTTTCTTTTCTTTTTATTTTTTTTCCTGGAGGGAACTGGAAAAGGAATCAGGCACATGAGTGTATAATATTATCTTGACAGTCTACACTCATCAACTGTAAATGCCTGATAAATGAGGTACAAGGGGGGACAATGAATGCTGTATATATAAATCTCTGGCAGTCGAATTCTGACTCACGGTTTCAACTTTAACTCATCTATTACATTTAAAACTCCTCAGCCCGTCCCTCTTCTGCGTCCTCAGAAAGTTACCAAAGGAACTTACTGGAAGGGCAGAGCTGCTCAAAGAACAGGAGCCACTGATGGCAGAACAATAGATATTCACAGATTTTTCTTCTTCCTTGTCCCTGAGCACTGGGTGGGCTGCATCTCTGCTAGCTGGTGACCCTGACTTTTCACGTGTAGAAACCAAGGCCAACAGAAGGCAGTGGTTAATGAGAGAAAAAGCATTTTCATGGGAGAGGGGCTGCTTCCCTGCACTTTTTCCAATTCCTTTTTACCTTTGGCATTTCACGGGAAAGGAAAGCAATAATCTCCCTTTGGTCCAGGTGGAAAGTAGGTATGGGCGCTGAGTGAAGACAGAAACCGCATTATTACTGTCCTGAGAGAGACAGTGGGCTGTGGGTGAGCGCACAGGCTCTGGAGTGAAAAACACCTGAATTCAAGCCATCTGTCACCTACTGTGTGGCCTTGGGCAAGCTACTTAACGAAAAATCGTGACAATGGCAGGACTGTCCCCATAGGGTCTTGTGAGAGGCTTGAACAAAACAGTTCATGGACAGCCCTCAGTTCAGTGCCTTCACACGTCATGCTCCATGACTGTTCACAAATCTTTGAGAGTGTTGGCTGCACATGCCTTTTGCAGGTGAACGAGACCAACCTACCTTACAATGAAGCTAGACAAGGGCCTCTCCATCAGTCTGTGATCACCCAGGGCTCAGCTCACATTTTCATTCTCGGACTCTCTGTCCCTAAAGAGATGGCGCTTTCAGCTTATCAGTCCCTTTAATCCCAGGATGCCTTCAGTGACTGTGGATAGTGTGTTAAATGTTGGCTTGGGTTTCTCCCTCTTTGCATCTATTGGGCACCTGGAAATGTTGGGCATTGAGCTTCCAGTCCCCTGGTTCCAGCCACGCAAGCTGGGGACCTAAGAACAGGACGGAAGACCTCTGAAAGGCATCCTCTGTCAAGCCCGGCCTTCTCCCTGCCAGGCTGTATGAAATATTGTGGTATTTCATATTATTAATACTTTACCTTTTTTGCTTCTTCACTCTAATGAATTCACAACAATCTTTGGAGGTAGGTCTCGATTTTCCTATTTAACGGACTAGGAAATTGAGGCTCTGAGATGAGAATGACTTGCACAAATTTGTACAGCTTGGGAGGAGCTGAGTGAGAACTCGAAAACACATCTGGTAAGGTTGAATCTAGTGCTCTGGCAATGGGTAATGATCTTTGTGGTTCTCAGAATACTCTTATTTTTTCACATATCACTTTTTATTTTCATAATTCTTTGCAATATTTTTTCAGAGCTAACTAAATTGACAGGTTCTCCTCCTCCTCCTCCTCCTTCTTCCCCTTTTTCTTCTTTTTAAGGTTCAAATCATCAGGGAATGTCATTCTTCTACAATTTGGAGGTAATTGTAAGACCTAGGAGAGGTTCAGGGCTTCCCAGTGATACCACGTGGCAATGCAGCTAGAACTTGGAGTCTGCGCTTTCATGTAGACAACTAAATGGTCACTCGTGCAGACACGGTCAAGGCTGTGCAGCTCAGCTGCCTCTCTTGGCCCAAGGAGCCCAACCAGTGGTGACAAGAGGTTCATGAGGGTCTTCTGGCTACTGCCACCCTGGGAAACCTCATTAAGATGACACAAGACTCTTTTCCAGACCATTGGGCTGACTCGAACCTGACTGGCATGGAACGCAGGGAGCCTTGGGCCCTCGGCCAGAGGCAGGGTGGGGCTTACACTCCATGGGAGCCAGTGGGAGACTTGGTCCTGGCATCCCTGTAGGCCCAGAGTCAGGCAGGCCCCATAGGTGAGACTCCCTCGGCAATACAGACTCGGGAGATCTGAGACAACTAGCTCCAAGTTCCCAAACTCAGCGGGAGTGTGAGACTGGCTGGGGGAGAGGTGACTGGTGGAGCTCAAGTGAGCTGCCAGGAAGGAGAATAGGACCATGCCCTTCCTATACGCCTCTCGTGCCAAAGTGGAGGAAAACTGCTCTCTTCCTTGTGCCCCTTCCCCTGCATTTTCCTGAGCCCTGTTTAGCCCCCGCTCAGTTTACGGTACATGAATGAAAACGAAAGAACTTGGAGAGGGGAAAACATCATTACTGAAGGGTTCATGGGAGAGAGGACGATGCAGAGGACAATTAGCAACTGTTTTCATTTCCTAGTCTAGGGATAAAGCCATGATAGAAAAAGTTCTGGGCACATCCCCTAACAATAGAAGGGACCACTGGTCTTTGATGAAAGACAAGGCAAGTCGAGACACTTTGTTATAGGCTAAGCCCCTTTCTCTATAGATCAGACATCTGGGTGAAAATAAAACAACAGAAAAAATTCCATCAAATGTACAGAGGTTTCGAACTACCCACATGTTGGGTGACATGCTGGCTAAGTCTGCTTTGTCTAGCTAGAAGGAAAAGGGTTTCAGTGACTTTCCTTCTCTGGGTGCTGGGTTTGGGGTTCCAGTCTTGACAGTTTCTCTGTCAAGTCACTAGAGTTTGAGGAGATGCCATCACCTATAATGGCAGGATGGGGCAGAGCCCTGCTCAGTCACAACTGGCAGATGAACCCTCATTTTTCACTATTTAAACCCACAAGGTCGATGCTATCCCAGGGGCAGCACAGCTCATCCATGGTTCCTGCAAAGCTCTTTAGACCTCAACGGCTTTGACCCATGAGGGGTTCACTGAATCTCTGCCCACTTTGGTTTTATCCAATTCTGCTTGTCGTGACTATTTTCACGTCAAGATGTGTGGAGCAGCCTAAAAATAATGTGGGTTGTCAATGAGGCTTGGTGCTCAGCAGTTTCCAATTTGCTCTTTTGCCTCCCATCAGCTGCCTCCCATTCACATGAGTGAACCTGAGATGATTAGATTCTCATGTACTCATCACATTTGTGTTACGTCATGTCATATTATATTTTAGGGATTTGCTCAAAAACGGGTTTGACGGGCGATATTAATTTTTGTTCTTAAAGCCAGTATGGTTTTTTTTCTCCTTTTCTTTGCTAAACCTTCCCTGATCAGGCACCTGCTATCAATTCAACTAACATGTAACCACAGATCTCAGAACTTGCTGGTTGTACCTGATGGGCTCTGTCCATTTGGGCCATGGGAACATGCATGCACTGCAGATGGCAAGCACATTAGGTAAGCAGTCATCACCACGTGGCGTCAGTTGTGGTGATCCAAGCTCCTGCTGGGAAAAGGTGGAATGGCCATGCAGAAAGCACAGTGCCCTGAGTCCAGGAACTCCTGAATTGTATGTATGGCTCTACTCCAGTTAATTCAATGACCTTGCAGAGTTTGCATACTTCTTTGTCTTCTCCTATCTTGCTTTTAGCCCAGTTGTGTAAACCATTCCTACGCCACGGTGAAAACACCAAAGTATCCTTTTGTAGGTAGATGGCTAGCGATATCAAATGACATGATTTTTACTCTTACTTAATGTCCCTATGGCACATTCCCCAAGTGGTACCTTTGCTTACCTCTGAATCCATTTCCATTGCCACTAGAGCAGGCTGGTGAAGGGGAGCCTTGGGGCCTGATGACAGGAGCAAAGGCACTTTTCTGTTTGACAGCAGGAAAAACTGAAGAGGAAAATGGGAGGATGGAGGACGTGCTGGACGATCCAACGGTGGGACTTGATGACATGACTGGAAAGCAAACGCACAATCCTCTTTTAGAAAAAGGCTCCTCTCGGAATTAAGCTCTTCTTTCACCACTTATATTCTGTACACATTTATTAATAAATTACTGGTTTCCAGGCATTGTACCAGATTCCAGGGATTAAAAAAAAGTTGAATGTGACACAGCTACTCCCCTGACCAGTGGGAGAGAAATAAAAAATAGAGACAAATAGATAAATAAATATAATCTAGTAATCATTCTATCAGAGGAATGCACACAGTGCTAAGGATATGCAGAGGGCAGAATTCTGCATGGGAGAGTCAGAAAGAGCATTGCAGAGGAGCTGATACAGTGATAGACCAAGGCACCTTAGAAATCACCTATCTACCCAAAAATGGACAACTCTTTTTCATCCTAAGAAGTCCTGCCTAGGAAAGATGTGCTTCCCTAGAGACGCCCAGGGCTTCAGAGCAGTGATCTATAGAAATAACATCTTCTCTGAGAGTGCCATCTCCATGGGCCACTTCCTCATTAAATGTGAAAGTTTATTAACATTCAGTAGATTACCTCTCTCCCCCTGTACTTTCAGAGCTCTTGGGAGATAAAAGCTGCAAGTCAGTCTCCTCTGACATAATGTTTAGTAAAAACACTCATGTTAAAATATTAACATTAAAATTACCTAAAGGAAGCCAAAAGCTAAGTGCTGTGATTTCCAAGAAAAATAAAGGCAACTTACACAATGAAGTGCCTTACCTCTTAACATCAGCTACTCCACCAAGTTACATCATAAAGATCGTTTTATCTTCTGTGGTCAGCTTGCGTCAGAAACAGGTGAACTAGAGTTCACGAGGGTAAAATTCTTAGGTATAGCGCCTCATAGTATAAGGTCATGTTTCAAGGACTCATTCTAGTGTAATCCTCAGAATTCTGGACTGTTCAAGTCACAGGACTTAGTAAAAGAAGTGTTGGAGCCTAGTACCAAAACCCATGACACCATGCTAACCCCTGGTTCATATTTTCAGTGGACCAGCTACCCCACAAAGGAAAAATTTGAAAGTGAGGACATGAATGTGACTTATGGTCTAATGGCCAAGTTCAAAGTGCATCGAGGTTTCGTATTTTGACAGGCTGCGCCAGACTCCACCTCCATTTCCCCTTTCTCCCTGTTAAAATGTACTTTGGGCAATATTCACTCAATTGAGTGGAGAAAGCAATCATATAGCACACCTCTAGTATGATGGCTTTTATAGCAAAAATACAAACCAAAGGCTTCAGAACAACTTTATCTCAAAACTAATTATCCTTAGATAGGCCTGATTTAAGGGACTATGCAGAGGAAGCATTTTTTAGAAATATCTTTGTCATTCCTCAAGTAAAATGAATCAAAAGAAAAATGTTGGAAAGGAGAGAGTCCTGGAAGAATGACATGTAATTCTTGAAGATGTAAATGAATAAAAATTTAATTCACTATAATTAGAGACAAGGTTGAGCATCAAGTATGAGTCTTATTCACAGTTCTAAGCAAACTCTTCTGGTCTTGGTTTTCACATCAATGAAGCAGAGATTGAAAAAATACTCTCCCCATTCTCTGAGACACAGAATTAGAGGCCAAAGGAAAACTGATACCTGGGAGGCCCTGATTCCAACTTCAATTCAATCTATCATACTACATGATCCATGCTAATACTAACTGTATCTGCAGTAGCAGAACCTCCCCACATATACCATGATAAAGAAGGATTTTCATAATGTTAATTAGGTAGACACACACACTCGTTTCCATTTATAGTCAGCATCTGATTTACTTTTACAAATATATATATATTTTTCTAATACCAGGTCCCATCCTAATGTGGGGCTCACTAAATCAAATATGGCTGGCTCTCCATGGAAGAGGAATCACCCCAAGCTTTTCTAAAGAACAAAAAAAGACTTCTTGCTGGGTTGTACAGCACAAAGCTATAACATGCTGCTGGATGGGAAGAGCGCATTTAAAATATTTTACAATAATTTTCTATGTCAAATTATTTCCAAATTAATTTAGAATTTTCTCCAAATGTAAAAAAAACTCCTAGATTTTTTAATTTGTGTATTTTGACACAGTAATTTAATATTTTTATATTAAAACACACACACAAAACGAACAACAAAAACAGTGTAAGAACCAGAAAAGTTTGTTCATTTTTTTTCCAAAGTAGTAAGGATTTTAAGACTTATGAAATAATCACATATGTGAAGTCAGTGTTTTACTAGTGTACTAGCACAAAAATAGGCAGACAAATCTTGAACGTAATAGAGTCCAGAAACAGCCCTGGATATATATAAGAATTAATACCTAATAAAGGTGACATTACAAGTTAGTGGGTAAATTAAATGCTTGGGAAAAATAAAGTAACCATTTGGAGACCAAAATAAATTTAGATCACTTCATGCTAAACGCCAAAATACATGTAAGTAGATTAAAGGGATAATAATAAAAACTAAATTATAAAAGTGCTGGTGGAAAAAAATAGGAAAATCTCATAATTTGTGTAAGCCAGGGGTTCTTAACCTTTTTTGCTCCATGGACCCCTTTGCCAGTAAAAACCATGGAATACTACTGTAATTTATTGCATACATTCATAAGTGAAGGAAATGCTAGATTTCAGTTAAAGGTCAGAGAAAATAAAGATAATAAGTTGATTTCTTTTTTCAGTTCAAGCTCACGGACCCCCTAAACTCTTTTCACTGACCTCTTGTTAAGAACCCCTGGTAGAAGGCTTTCAAAATCTGACTCCAAAGCCTGAATGGAAATTCAAAAGACAAACTTGACTGTATAATGAAAAACTTCTGCAACACACAAAAAAGGCAAATGACAACTTAGGAAAAATATTTGCAAAACTTATTTAGATATAATGCTAATATCCTTAATAGATAATAAGTTCTTATAAATTAATTAGAATAGGAAAAATATCCCAATGGAAACATGGGCAAAGGATATGAAAAGGAGAGTCACAAAAGGAGAATGAAAATGGCCAAGAGACCTGTGTAGAAATGTTCAAACTTGTTAGTAATAAAAAGTAATAAAAAAATAACTTACCAAATTGATAAACATTAAGAAAAATTATCAGAACAGAGAAACAGATACTCTTCCTTTTTTGTGGAGAGAATTAACATCTCTTGGAGAACTTTAGAGATAAATATCAAAGTATTTTAAAATGTACATATCCTTTGACCCAGTAATTTAATTTCTAAAAATCTATCCCAAGGAGATAATCATGAATCCAAAAACACAGTATCAAGGATGCTACTTATACTGTTTTTATAATAATACGACGTTGGGAATTAACTTGACAAGCCATAGCGTAGACTATTTTAAGTCCATACAGTGGCATGCTACAGAAACATTAAAACCAATGTTGGAGAAGAATATTTAATGATATAGAAAGATATGTTTCCTCAGGTAAAAAAGCAGTTGACGTAATAAAAATATACCTTGAAATCCACTTTTTAAAAAATGCACAAAGCAGAAGTCTAGGAGGATGTGATTTACATCCAGCCGTTAACGGTATATCTCTGGCTGATGGATTATGGGTATCCTTAAATTTATCCCCCTTTGTTGTCCATGTTTTTAAATTCCTTTACAATGAACATGTATCACTTTTGAATGAGGAGAAACAAAGAAATCTATTACAATTTAAAAGTGAAAATCTCTATTTCTTTGGTAAGAAATAACACAATCCTTAACAATCAGCACAAAACCTTTCCTGAAAAATGTTAATACTCCTAGAGTCAATGCTTTACTGCCATAAACAAGGTTGTCTGTTATCCCCTCTCTCTAAAAAAACTAATTCCTGGGAGAAGCTCATTGGTTATAGTGAACTTTTAAAAGCAAACATCACTCCTAAAATTTAGTCCCCGTGTCTCCTGGGACATAGTTTTGCATCACAGAAGGGCTTTATGGAGCCTAGCTTCATATTTGTGGCTTTGGTAATTTTGTACCTTTTCTTTCACTCTCTCTTTCATTGATCTTATAGCAGAATCCCATTAGTTATGCATCAGAGCAGATGCTGTAATTTTCAGAATGCTTCTATTTATGACTGGAAGACCGTACTTTAAAAGTTAACAATGGTTATCTTCGCATAGACATGCAGAGGTGTCATTTTCCTTTCTTCTTTTTACATACACATGCTTCTCAAATTGTCTATAATGAGAATGTTGCTATTGTAATAGGAATGTTTATGCTTTTCTGAAGAAAAAGACAATAGAAATATATTAAAATGTTAAAAAGAGGTTGTTTCCTACAGGGGGAGAATGATTTTTTTAAAAATTATTTTTATATGTTCTAAATTGTCTGTAATAATTATTTAATATTTCACAATAGAAGATGGCTTAACATTTATTTTTGAAAATATAAAAGTATTTCAGCTAGGGGCAAAGTCTAAGACTATGTAAATGAAGTAGGATTCCTTGAGGACAGGTTGGATTCCTGCCTGTATGGCTTCTGTCCCAAATTTCAGACTCTCGTGATGGTTATTTTGCTTTGGGAGAAGTAGTCCCAGTGGGTACTGCAGGGTTGTTGGGTAACTCATCTTTTGGGACACCAGAATTTTACGATAGTTGATTACACACACTCTCAACTAAGAAGTTCTCTGGATATCTATCTATGGATGGAGGCCAAAGTAAAGACAAGCACGTCAGGCCCAGAAATCTATGTGAACGTGGGGACTTAAGGAAAAAACACTTTTCTTCTTACAAGGATTGATTGGCTTGCACAGCCCCAGCTGGAACTCACCGGGCACATATCCTCCTCTGCACTGAGCCATTGCGTTTGCTGGCGCTAAGGGGTCTGTCAGCATTTCATTATAACCCCCTATTGTCAGGGGTCTAGAATTCAGCCATAAAAACTTGCACTGAGCTGGAACTTGGCACACACTGCTACCGCCAGGAAGTGAAGTTTGTATGTAAAATTGAAAAAACATCTGTTTGGCCATTTTTGAAGTAGTGTGAGAGCAAAAGCAGTAAAGATGCAGGTTTTTTAATACTCTGCATTAGCTGTAATGCAAGTCAAACTCGACTGAGAGGCTTGACTTTATTTCTTTTTCATGTCTCTGGCAAGTGATTTCTCCATGGCATGGTCTAGACACATCAGACTAGTTTAAAAAATAAAATGGAAAATCATAGAATTGTGTTTTCAGACACAAGCAACTGAATTGATGAAATATGCTTTCCCTTGGGCTTTTTAAAAATTTTCCCAGAGAAGTTAAGATTTAGTTGGTTAGAAACACAGGGCAGATACTATTATAATGAACTCCACTGGGTATTCAATATTTTCACAGTAGGGGGATTTTATTATATTGAATGTACTGTTTCGAATCCCATTCTCACTCTGCAGCTCCTTCAGACCCTCCCTCAGAAAATAAAGGTGCAAAGGATCACATGGTGTACATTTGGAGAAAGGAGAAGGTGCCCTGAGCTTCTCATTCCTGGTTGGACATTGTGCATGTTTTTCTTTTTCCTATTATGTACATGCTGTCTCTTGTTAATAAGATTTGGGGTGTGATGGTTTTTCTTATGGCAGTGGGTACGGGTGATCATGAAA
>PVKH010001872.1:0-10192 GCA_004027955.1 Chaetophractus vellerosus
GGAGGGCCACTGATGTGGGGTGTCAGTGATTGGGGATACACGGGAGGAAACTCACCTGGGTATACATATAAGCCATCTAAATGTCTTCAAATGTTCATGGGGCATTGTCACAGTCAATGGCGATTCACACAATAACCAAAGGAATATCAAATTCCTATCCTGGGGTCTCTGCCACATTCTCTAATGGAACACCAAGAATCCCCTGAGTACAGGGGCAATCACTAGTGAAGGAGGATGGTCAATTGATGGGCCCTTGGTATTGATGACTATGCTTATGAACCTTTACTCTTGAAATGGAAACTTGGCCTCCTTGTTGTTCAAATGTGGCCTCGGTCTAAGTTGTACTCAGCATATAAATACATTAACTTCCCCCCAGTGAGGGACGTGATCCCTGGGCATGAGCCTCCCTGGCACCTAGGGATTACTACCAAGTATCAACTAGCAATGAAACTGGAAAAAGACCTTGACCAAAAGGGAGAAAATGTAAAGACAAATGAGTTTATATAGCTAAGAGACTTCAAAGTGGGTCAGGGGGCCATTCCAGAGGTTATGCTTATACACATCTCAGCAGGATCTCATTGACTGTCAAAGTAGATACTATCCCAAACAGCAGGGCTCCTGAGGGCTCTGGAGACATCCAGACACTATAGTCAGGGCAGATAGATCAGGAGGTGCCAGTGGGCCTTACATTGGAATTTATGCTCCCCACTGGGACAGAGTTGAACTCAGTTGTGCTTTCCCTATACATGGTTTTTCTGTCCTTCTATTTGAACCTATATTTAGTACTAGATTTAGCAGGTTTACATACAAAATACTTAAACCTTTGGGCTGTCCATGTGCCAGCTGGGCCCTGAATCTCAACAGAGTTGCAACAACTACTCTTCAGTTCATTGGTCTCACCCACGACAACTAACAAGGAAGTGATGATGGACAACTACCATACCAAGGAGCCTAGACAGTTGACAACTGCAAGCAAAAGATTCCCAACCATCAGCCCTATGGGTTTGATGCCCCTCTCAGTTGGAGGTGAAGTGGACATCACCATCCCAGAATCCTCAGGAATGGGGAATGACCTATGGACTAAAGTAGACTTACTGGTATTCTACTATAGACTTATTGTGATTCTAGCAATGGAAAGAATTATATCATTGATGTGGAGGCAGTGGCCACTGAAGGTTTTGAGGGCAGGGAAAGGGAAAAACAGGTGTAATACAGGAGAATTTTCAGGACTTGGGAATTGTCCTGAATGACATTGCAATGACAGATACAGGCCATTATATAACTTATTATTATTATTATTATTATTATTATTATATATCCACCACCCCACCTTCTGCTTGTTCTTGCTGTGTTGATTTTTGCGTTCTTTGCTTGTTTCCCCCCTGTTGCGGCAACCCGCCGAGTCAACTCACCATGCGGCGGCCTTGACTGCTCACAGGCGACTTGTCCTGCCTGTGGGGGCTTGCCCTGCCCATGGTGGCTTTCCCTGCCCATGGCGGCTTTGCCCTGCCATGGCGGCTTGCCTTCTCAAGGCGGTCTGCCCGCTCAAGGAGGCCCCATGAGCTGAACCCGGGGCCTCCCATGTGGTAAACCGGTGCCCTACCAATTGAGCTACAGCCAGCCCCTATATATCTTGTCATAACATACAGAATTGGGTGGGAGAAAGTGTAAACTACAATGTACTCTAATCCATGCTTAGTGGCAATGCTTCAAAATGTGTTCATCAATTGAAATGAATGTACCACACTAATGAAAGATATTGTTAATGTGGGAAAGTTTGGGAGATGTGGGGAGCAGGGTCTGTGAGAATCCCCTATATTATTTTATGTAACATTTACTTAATCTCAGTATCTTTAAAAAAATTAAAATAAAAAAATGCATTACAAACTACAGTAATCAACAAAGCATATTGCTGACACAATGACAGCCATAGAGACCAATGGAATTGATGTGAAAGCTTAGAAATCAACCCTCATATTTATGACCAATTGATTTTAGACCAGGTGTTAAAGAACACTCAGTTGGGAAAAATGGTCTCCTCAACAAATGGTGATGTAAAATCTGTATCTCCAATTTTTTAAAAAAGATGCCTACTGCACACCTTATACAAAAATCAACTCAAAATGAATCAAAGACCTAAATATAAGAGCCAGAACAGTCAAACTACTAGAAGAAAACTTAGGAAAGCTTCTTCAGGACCTTGTGGTAGGCAATCATTTCTTAGACCTTATACCCAAACCGCAAGCAACAAAAGAAAAAAATCAATAAATGGGACCTCAACAAAAGTAAAATGTTTTGTTCCTCAGAGGACTTTATCATGAAAGTAAAATGACAAGGTACACAAAGTAAGAAAATATTTGGAGCCACATATCCAATAAAGGTTTAAGGTTTACAGAATGTAAAAAGAAATCCTTCACCTTAACAAAAAGAGAAACAAACCAATTAAAATATGGACAAAACCTGAATGGATATATTTCCAAAGAAGATATACAAATGTCTAGAAAGTACATGAAAATATAGTCAACACTCTTAGCCATCAGGATATGCAAATCAAAGCACAATGAGATACCATTTAACACCCATTAGAGTGGGTCCTATTTAGAGAAATGAAAAATTACAAGTGTTGGAGAAGATGTGGAGAAAGAGGAACACTCATTCATTGCTGATAACAATGGAAAATAATGCAACAGCTGTGAAAGACTGGCAGTTCCTCAGAAAGTTAACTGTAAAATTACCATATGATCTGTCAGTCCCATTACTACGTATTTAACCAAAAGAACTGAAAGTAGGGACTCAGATATTTGAACACTGATGTGATAACATGGGTGAACCCTGAAGACATCATATTGAGTGAAATATACCGGACACAAAGAGACAAATATTTTATGATCTCACTGATATGAAATAATTAGAATAAGGAACTTTATAAAATCAGTATCTAGAATACAAGTTAACAGGGGATGGAATTAGGAATAGAGAATCTGAAAAAACTTAAAATGTACAGGGTTCCTGTTTGGAATGGTGGAATTGTTTTGGTAATGGATGGTGTATTAGTCAGCCAAAAAGGTGCTCATGCAAGCTACCAGAAATCTTTTGGCTTTTATAAACGATATTTATTTGGGGTAGAAACCCACAAATTACCAGGCCATAAAGCATAAGTTACTTCTCTCACCAAAGTCTGTTCCCACATGTTGGAGCAAGATGGCTGCTAATGTCTGCAAGGGTTCAGGCTTCCTGGGTTCCTCTCTTCCCATGACTTGTTTCTTTCCAGGCTCAGCTCCTCTGCTCTCTCCACAAGGCCAGCTGTAGACTGTCAGGCAAATGGCTCATTTCTCTTTCCAGCACCTCTGCTGTATCCACTTGAGCCTTCTCTCCTTCCTCACATATCTGCTTCTCTATGTGTTTACTTCCCAGGCTCCAGGATCAAAACTTCAAACTCCCTTCTCTGCTCTGTCCAACTGATGTGGACCAATCAAAGCCTCAATCATTATTAAATCAAGTAAAAGTCAAACCTTTGAATCTAATATGCCCAAAAGAACAAACCAGTTTACAAACATAATCTGATATCTATTTTTGGAATTCAAAAACAATATCAAATTGCCACAGATGGTAATGATGGTAGCACAACATTGTGAATGTAATTAACAGTACTAAAATATATATCTGAATATGGTTAAAAGGGCAAATGTTAGGTTGTATATATGGTAATGGAATATAAATAAAAACAAAATGCATGGAACTCTAAGTTAAACCATTAACTATAGTTAATAGTATGATTATAAAAATGTGCTTGCATCAATTGTAACAATGTATGGTATTAATAACAGAGTGGTTTGTGGGGATCTTTATTTTATGCATGATTATTTTATAAATCCCAACTTCTCTAATAAAGAAAAAAATAGAAAAAACATTTTTGTTGTTTAACCTGACCCATTTCATATTATTTACTTGAGCAGTCCAAGAAACTACAGCAGGCAAAGATGGTTAAGAAACTGAAAACAGGTACATAAATATATATCAAAAATAATTGTTATGCTTATATTTTTAGCATTCAGAAAATTAACAGTAAATTTAATTAATAAATTTAATTTTCCTTTAATATACTGACATATTTCCATACTTACATAAATATGTATTATTTTAAGACCAATTTTCATTTTTGGGAATAATTTTGAAAAGAACTATTTTGTGCAATAAAATCTATTTATTTGTATTTAAATGTTCTCATGAAAATTAATATAATTGTGATAATTTGAATGTTTCCTTGCACTCTGAAATCAAATGACCTGATCTGATAGTAAACCATAAGTACACCCTAAATTTTTCATCTATTCAAATCCCATTTAATCTTTTTTTGTAATAATTAACTTTATTTTTAGAGGATGTAGATTACAGTAATATTATATCAAAAGTACAGGGGTTTCCCACACAGCTCACCCCCTCCACCACCCACATTTTCCACTATTAATAACATCTTACATTAGTGTGGTACATTTTTTATAGTTAATGAACCAATACTGAAGCATTGTTACTAAGTAAAGTCTAGTGTTTATATTATGGTTTACACTTTTTGCTGTTCAGTGTTACAGGTTTTCACAAATGTATAATAGCATGCATCCATCATTGCAATATCATACATAATCCCACTGCCCTAAAAATACCCATTTAATCTTTACCTCTTCTATGATGACATCCTTTACCTGAATGGACCAACTTCTTCTCTGACTACTCTGCCCAGTATATACTCCTATTATTTTATGTGTAACAATGCATTTTATTTGTTTGTCTGAATGTCAGCACTGCCACTAGACTCTTAAGAGCAGAGGATATGTTTTATTCACATTTATAAGAGTTTAAACTCCTAAAATACCATATGCAGTGGTCCTCAAAATACATTTATTGAACTGAACTGGAGTCACAGCTCTTGAATTAGCATGGTTAAAGTTTGTATTTTCATTGTAAATTTAATTTGCATTTAAGTTTGCGGTTTGTCATAACCCATCTTTGGTTTTCGTAATTAGTGAGCAGAAAATATTGGAAGAATATTGGATAACATTTTTTTTGCATTCATAGAAAGAGTAGAAGTTTGACAGGCTAAAAATTGAGGTTATCAGGGATGGCTGTATATCTTGAGTTAAGCTGCATAGCTCTTCTCAATTCCAGGCAATAGAAATTAACAGTTTGGGTTTTTTTATAGGTTAACATTTCAAGGAGAGGAGAAGACTCTGCTGTCAGCATTGTTTAGTGACTGACAGTCTGCCAACTTCCATAATGTGTTTGAAAGCACTCACTATAAAAGTCATATTTTAAAACTTAAAATATGTTTCTATAGTTACTGAAGTAAATATATAAAGGGTTGTTACTATCTTGAAACTTTGCTTTCTGACACTGCTTTTATTTTATGCTTTCATATTTTCTTCTGTAGTTCATGTATATACAGACTTTAGGAAATTTTTGTTGATATTGTGTGATATTAATATTTGCTCCATAACCTTAATTTGTATGTTGGACTGATACCTAATGTAAAAGTTCAGCTGCTTAACATCACATGGTAATATGGAGACTTGATAATATTTAGGTCATGTTCTCTATTTAAGTTACAAGAAAAAGATGATTTTAAAAGAAAACAACAAATTAAATGAACTATCTAGTTATAAGATTCAAATAAGTATTTCAACTTTAATATGGCCTTTGAATTAGGAACTCAAAAATATTACATACACATTATGTATATTTTATTTCCCGGGCTATCCTTTTTCCTGGAATATATTTCAGGTATCTGCCTATTCAATTTACATGAAAAAATTGTAAAAAATATAATATCTAATGGTTGGATTTTGGTAATGTTACTTATTTTTGTGGAACTTGAGAAGCTAATTTTAAAGTTATATGGAAGTGAAAGTCCAAGAATGACTACGAAACTATTGATTTTGGGGGATTTGTCCTATTAGATATCATGACATTATAATACTCAAGAGAGTGTAGAATTGACACAAGAATAGACAAGTCTCCCGGGTTTCTAGATTGCTCAACTTACTGAACTATGCTGCCATTTACTGACATAGGAAATGCCCGTGGATGAACAGATTTGTAGGGGAAGATGAAGAAGTACTCAACTGGATATACTGATATCCAGGAATTCATGGACCTATCAATTATATATTAATTAATCTGTTTTATATATGGGTCTCATTCCCTGGAAAGGTTTTTAAATGGAGGCTAAGATTTTAACAGCATCAGTACCATAAGTGGTAGATGAAGGCATAAGTTTGAAAAAGTTAACCTGAGAAGAATGCAGTCACATCACACACAAGAGAGGAAGAAAGGGAGAGGAGGGGGATGGGCATGTTACAATTGTAGCCCTTAGGTGCACAAACATTTAAATTGGGAATAAAGAAAGATTAAGCCATAATAAACTATGTCAAAATAGTATATTATATAACCATATGATTTACCTATGCATAGATATGTGATTTGAGGAGTGGGGGATTTCACTTAATTATATACATTGTTTACAATAATATCAAAAAGAATGGGGGAGGGGAAGGAAGGAAGGAAGGGAGGAAGGAAGGGAGAGAAAGAAGGAGGAAGAGAAGGTGGAAAGAAGGAAAGAAAGGAGAAAGAAATATCCCATTATATGGCACAATGAAGAGAATATTATTCCCATTTAAAAATATATCATCATATATAGGTTTTGGGGTAATATTCCCTGATCACTTCCTAGGAATACTTTAGAAACTTACAAAAAATAGATTAAATGATCAACAGTCATAAAGAAGAATGTTCTGACCAACACAAATGTTTTCAATTATATAATAATAAATCAAAATGGAATGGAAATGCAAATATTCTCACTGTCCTGATTTTGTGATAACTGATTATCACATTGTTGTGAAACATTTATTAACAAATCATGAAAGAACATCGTCTACTATCTGTAGTCCATATTTATACTATTTGATATACTTCAATAAATTGTTTTTAAAAAAATGGAATGGAAAAGTAGGCCCTATTTGAAACAATACAAATTATCACATGTGTTTTTCTGCAACTGAATAAAACAATGATACATAGAATAACATGTAATAAAAAGAATCTTGTGTATGTTACTTGTGATTTAAGAAAAGAATAAAATAACTTAAATAATTAAGTATATTAAAATATTCATGGAGGTTAGTTCTAAAATAGCTTTTATTTTCATTTTTTATCATTGAGAGATATAGTCTTTCACATATTATCACATAACACATGTATTTATGTTTTCTTCCCAAATATCAAATCATGCATATAGACTTAATGTCATTTTGCTCAATCTCTTTGACAGCATAGGAATTAAAGTGTTACATTTTCTATTTTAAAACTGAATTAGATAAAAATGTAAGTGGATGCCTTGAGGGTAATTGGGTATATACTGAAGGACTCTAGATTTTCTAGGTATATTCTTTTATAAACAAACCAAATTGGCTTTTCCTTTTAAGTGTGGTATTTTTCTGTCAACTCTTGATTATGTGTCCTATTACAATTTCTTCAGTTTTTATCTACAAATACATAGCAAGACTTTTGCATGTTATCAGATAGTTCTACTGCTTTACAAAGTAAAGCATACTTTAAATTGAAATATACAAAATTTAGTGCCCTTTTTCTATTTCTTCACTCTGCAAAACATTGTAATTCTTTCAAGTCTTCTAATAAAAATGGTCTCTACTAAACCTCTTGTGTTTGAGACTTCCTGAAGGAAATCAGATGCTCTATTATTGTGTCAGTCCACAAGGAAGAGTCTTTCTTTAGCAAAATTCGTTCTTTTATACCCTGTGTTTGCATGATCCTAAGGATATAATAAATAATATTAACAATTTCTTCCTGAATCCTGGAGGTTCACTGCTCAAAAGCATACTTGGATAAAAATGTGTTCCATTTTTAGGAAGAAATAGAATTCCTTTACTGCATGTGAGTGAAAATATTTCTAAATAAATCAGTACTACCCTCATCAGCAGAAAGGGGAAATCAAGAGAATTAATTTTTTTTCAATTTCATTTTTAAGTTAATATGATGAAATAATTTTAGAGGAGAAAAAAGTCTATGAAACACTATTTTTTGGGAACTAAGCTTGGAAAATCTTAAAATACTTATAAATTATAGGTTTTATAAATTAGTAACTGCTTAACTTTTACAGAATTTGTAGGTCTATACCTAGGTACATATACTAATCCTTTTCTCTCATTGAGGGCTGACTATGTGTATAAATATCTGTGTTGATTATTAAACCACAAATTCTTTGAGAGCATTTCATTCATCATTGAATCTACCAGTCCCTCACAGAGTGCCTCTTACTTAATAACCATTAAATGTCTATGGTTTTAATTAATGTTTTTGAAGTTAGTGGAATGTAGTCTTTCTTAACAACTTTTTCTATGAGTCTATGTTTCTTCTTTATTTCAGTTAAGATGAACTGAAACATTTCTGTAAGTTTACTAATTCTGGAATGAGCTAAGAAGCATATTATAAAAGGTCAAAGTTGATTTGTGCCATGTTATGTGGAAAAATTAAAAAAAGATAATAGCAACTACTTTTCTGTAGTTAACATCAGTACTTTGTGATTTGTTAGTTATAATTTTACTTATAAGAAAAACTGTAAAGAATAATGAGGAAAATTCTACTTGGTATGTTACCAAATGCCTTTCAATCTTATTTTGTCTTTAAAGAATTTTAAGCCTATTTTCATTGTCAAGTTAAATTGCAATTGGTGGTAGAAAAATGAGCTTCAGTAAGTAATCTAGAAAAAGGTATTTTCTTTATTTCTTTAATAGTTTGTTGTTCTTTTTAAATTTTATTAAATTAGGTAAATAAATAATTTGTCTTAGAAAGATAGGGTAGAATAAGGTAATAAATTCCTTCACCATTTAGTATTAATTTTTATTGTTAAAGAAAATGTTGAATTAATGTTCAAGAATAGAATTCTTCAGGAATGAAATAGATAATTCACATTTAATTCAAAATAACATTTATTTCTGTATATGTCATGGATGGGAATCAAAATTAATATAACTTTGTAAGATATTGTAATGTAAGACATTACAGATAGAGGAAATTTTAGGATAATAGTAACTGTACCGCTTTCTCATAGAAAATTCAATCATTTTCCTAAAATGATTAAATTTTCTGGAGAAAATATATTTATCTTGATTTAAATAAGTCAGATTACATTAATCACCAATTCTTGCCCCAAATCCTCCAAAATAACACACCAGATTTTATGCCTGAATAAAATTCAAATGTCTGTGGTGGTTGGATTATATTTTAAAAATATATTTTTAAATATAATCCATTCCTCTGAGTGTGAACCCATTGCAAATAGGAACCTTTGATGAAGTTACTTCAGTTAAGGTGTAGCCTATCTCAATAAAGATGGATCTTAATCCTGTTACTGAAATCTTTATTAAGAAAATAACATTCAAAGAGAGAGAAAGCCACAGAAAGTATATCTGGAAGAGAAGGGAGAGACCAGGAGCTGCTGCCATATGCCTTGCCTTGTAGCTGAGGAATCAAGAATTGCTGGATTGCCAGCAGCAGCCCCAGAATGCCACAGTCTTTGGGGAATGAGTATGGCCTTGTTGATGCTTTGAATTGGACTTTCTTTTAGCTTCAAAACCATAAACTAATAAATTCCCAGTGTTTACATCAACCCATTTCATGGAATTTGCCTGACAGCCTAGGAAACTAAAACAATGCTTATTAGCATACCCAATTGTCATTCTTCATGTGCTCAGAGATCTAGTGTGCAAAACTAATGAATTAAATGAGACATCCTGATTTATCCCTTGACAGAACTTTACTTGAGCTATTCAATACTGCAAAGTAGGCTTCACTTAATAACAATTAGTTCATTATTACTTTTCAGTTAGCACCATATAGGAAGAAAAATAAGGTCTCATCATCAGTCAATCAGTTAATCATCACCTTCCATTTAGTTCTTACATAAAAAAGATTTCCTATTAGTCAGTTAATTTTTGTCAAAGATGAGTAACCAAGGAATGAAGACCAAGATGAAGACCATAATGCAAAAATGATTTATATGGAATCTACAGCATGCCAGACCTGTGGTAAGAATTTTGCATGATTTGCCTTAGTTATTCCTTCTTTCAGGGTAATAAGGAGCCAGCTATTATTATACCTATAGTAAGGGTGGGGATCC
>PVKH010001872.1:10292-23277 GCA_004027955.1 Chaetophractus vellerosus
AGCCATAGAAGCAAGAAGTTGACATCAACAAAACTTGGAAGAAAAGGGAGAGAGCAGCAGAAGCTGCCATGTGGCAGAGGAGCCAAGGTTTAATGACTTAGTTTGGACATTTTCATGGTCTCAAGGTGTAAGCTAATGAATTCCAATTGTTTAAGTCAATACATTTCATGGTATCTGCTTTGAGCAGCCTAAGAAGCTAAACAGATTTTGGTACCAAGACTGAGGTGCTGCTATTGCAAATACCAGAAATGTGTAAACAGCTTTGGAATTAGTTGGTGAGCAAAGGCTGGAAAGCTTGTGAGTTGTTTGATAGAAACAGCTGAGATTGCTTTGAAGAGATTGCTGATAGAAATATGGACACTAAAGTTACTTCCGATGAGACCTTAGCCAGAAAAGATGAATGTGTAATTGAAAACTGGAAGAAAGGTGATCTTTGTTTTAAAGTGACATAAAATTTGGCAAAGTTGAGTTCTGATGTCAGATAGAAGACAGAATCTGAGAGCAGTGACCTTGGATATTTAGCTGTGGATATTTCCAAACTAGACATTGAAAGTGCAGCCTGGTTTCTCCTTGCAGCTTATAGTAAAATGAGAGAAGAATGGGATAAGCTGAGAACTGAACAAAGAAACCACACACACACACACACACACACACACACACAAACAACACACACAAAAATAGGAATTGATAGACTGGAAAATTCTGAGCTTCCAGAAACTAAGTCCTCAGAGAATAGAGCTCCATGTGAGAGTTTTTGTTTTGAGTGTAGCAGGGAGCTGTGTAAAATGACAGCTTCCCACCAAACTGAGAGGGATACATCAGACTAAAGAAAGACTCAGACAAGTCCAGCTTGGCAAGGAAGTGAGTATTTATTAGGGTCCTTATATGGGGAAGCTCTTCACATGGCAGTAGATCCAAGCCTGGTCATGGTCTAGAATCCTTGTCCTTGGTGGTGGGAGGAGAGTATGACAGTTCCGAGTCTCAACATTCACACTTGCCACAAAGCAAGAGGGGTCTTTTATACTTCGTGTCTAAGTGCAGATGGGGAGGGAACGTGGGATGAAGAATGATTTAAAAATGTAGTGCCCAGGACCAATAATGAAGTAACAGACATTCACAATGTTTCCCAGCAAGGAAGAAGTTACATTTTCACAGTAACTATGTAAAACAAGCATTTACAATATGTTTGTCAGTAAGGCTGAAGTTACTTCTTTACAATAATTAGGTAAGGAATGCATTGATACGAAGGTGTCAAGCAGTTCACAGAACAGATTATTCTTAGGATTTCCTGGGAGAGAAGTCTAAGCATATAAGGTTTACATATCATTCATAATCTCACAAACAGTTATTTCTCAAGGCTTGCTGAGTAACTATAAAGAAATGAAATGCTGCTGTGACTAGAATGGGAAAGAACTGGAAGGGTTGTGGGAAAAATGCAAAGCCATATATGCTACAGTTTATCTGAACATGGAAGAATCTTTAGAAGGTTGTTTTGTCTGAATCTTTGGATCCTGGTATTCTATGGGCAAAACTAACAATATTTTTGTGAGATCTTTCTGAACAAAACCACTGCCAGTTTGGACAAAAAGGGACAGATTGAAGGAAAAGTCACTTCAAAGGCAGAATCATGGAAGCTGAAGTCTGGACCAAAGACATCTTCTTGGGCCAAGAGAGTGGACCCACCCATGTGTGTAGAAAGGGTGAATATTCCCCAGTGCTTGGAGAGGGTAAGCCTTCTGCCCCATTGTTCAGAAAGAATGCTAATGCCCCAGTCTTCAGAAATGGTGGAGCATATTCCCCAGGGATTGCAGAGAGTCTGGTCACCATGCCAGTATTCTCAGAGAGTGGAAACTTCTCCCCAGTGTTCAGGGACAGCAGGGCTGCTATGCAAGTGTGGTCTTCTACTTCATGAAGCCTGGAGGACAAAACATTTTTCCACAGAGACTCTGAGACATTGAACTCTAATGGAGTTATACCTTGGAGGGTTTCAGAATTGTTTGGGACCAGTAACTCCTGTTTTCCTATGAGAATGGAAATGTTTATCCTATTCTTGTCCCTTTTTGAATATTGGAAGGACATAACTTGTTCTATAGATTTCTCAGGTACACAGAGGGAGGAAAATTGTGCCCCAGGACAGACCACACCTATAACTGATTTCGATGATACTTTGTACTTAGTATTGTTGCCAAAATGACTTAAGGATTTCTAGATATTGGTGATAGAATTAATGTATTTTGCATATAGAAATGACATGTGTTTTTGGAGTCCAGAGGGTGGAGTAGTGGTTTGAAGCTGTATGTATCCCAGAAAAACATATTCTTAAATCTAATACATCCTTGTGAGTGTAAACTCTTTGTTTAAGTAGAACCGTTTTGATGAGCTTACTTCAGTTAAAGTGTTAGCCATCTCATTCTATTACTGGAGTCCTTTATAAATGGAATGAATACAGAAACTGAGATATCATATTATCATGTAGTTTGCTTCATATTTGGATCATTTCCTTTAGGTTTAGTCATTGTTTTTTTTCCCTCTGGAGCATCTTATTGTCATTATTTTTCTTACTTTCATCGCCTTTAACTGATTCTCCAGTGTTTCCAAAAATTCCATCATATTGTATATTTTAATGTTTTGCTTTCTCTCCTTTTTTGCTCTTGGGAATTTCCTTCCAGGAATTTCTGATCCTCCTGAACCTAATCTGGTCTGTTTGATTTCTTTTCCTGGTAAATTGATGTCATTCTGATACCAACCACTATCTGTCTCCTGGATTTGGAGTCTCTGTTTTCTGGAGCCCATGTTTTTCTCTTTCTTGCTTTTCTAGTTCAGTTCGATGGAGTACACCATGTAACTTCCTATGAAGATATATTATGCTGGACTTACAAATTCTTTATTCTAATAGAACTATAGACATCTTTGCTGGATACCTGACTGAGATATTTTCTGAGCTAAAAAATTCAAGAGTAGACATAACTCCTAAGTTTTTAATTCATTGTCTTCTGGGATAAAATTTGCTCTGGAGAATTATGATATCAATTTCATATGCAAGGCTTTGTAGAAGTTTTTCCTTCTCTGAAATTTTAGGACTTTCTATTAATCTTACTTGCACTGAGATTTCTTGGGATTTGCCTAGCATATATATATATATATTTGTTCTATCTGCTGTGAACTAATGGAGGATAAAGAGCTTATGTACTTTAAGTTTGAAATATATTTTCTCCTATTATTACCTTTTATTAATAATTTTCTTACACTGTTTTGCATTTTCTACATTTGTGGGACTTCTAATAGTTGGATATTTCATTTCTTTAGTTGTTCATACACCTCTTTTGTTTTTGGTTCTTTCATATACTCACTTTTTTCCTTGATTTTTTTCTGATTTAGCATCCTAAGAGTTCTTTCCTATTCTTGTTTACTTTTTTATATCATCTATTCTTATTCTGTGAAACTACTATCTTACTTTTTAAAGTTAATTTTTGTATACATTAATTTTTTAGTGGCACAGTTGTAGGTTTACAAAAAAAATTCATGCAGAAGGTAAGGTGTTCCCATATAAATCCTGTTGGGTAGGTCAAGGACACACTCAGTGGCCATTTCTAAGCCCTCACCTATTCCCCTTCTTATCCCCTTTTGCTTGTGTACAGGTGTCTGTTCCATTTACACTCTTGTTTGTTTATGTACTTAGTTTGGTATGTACTTATTTAGCAGAAGACCACAGGTAGCTGGGGGAGATGTTAAATATTAACCAGCCCTGGCTGCTAGCCAGGGCACAAAGTTTCCTAATTGCCCCTGTTGTGTATAAAAGCTTAACACTCAGTAAGTGTGAGTATCCCTACCTCCAATGTGAAGAGAGGCATGTGGAGCTGCCATCCATTGACTCTGACTAGAGCAGTTGGCCTATCCCAGGGGCCAGTCACAGTATGATCTTTTCCCATGCTTTGTTGGACACTTTGTGCTGTGCAAGCAATAAAGCAATCAATTTGCTGGGAGTCTCTGTTGTGCCTGAGCCTGTGTTTCCATGATGAACCACAGAGCGACACATTCTGCAAAACCCCACCTACCCTCCAACACACGCCATTTTCCCTGCAATTAACATTTTGCATTAGTTTGGTCATTTTGTTATAATTGATGAAACAGTAATATTATAATTATACTATTAACTATAGTCCATAGTTTACCGTAGGGTTCACATTTTGTGTTGTATAGTTCTGTGTTTTAGTTTTGATTGGTTTTGTTTTTATCCTAGTAACATATATACAACCTAAAATTTCCCATGTTATCCACATTCAAATATACAATCCAACAGCGTTAATTACATTCCCAAAGTTGTGCTGGCATCATGACCATCCATTACCAAAATTATTCCATTTTGTCAACTAAAAACTCTGTACCAACTAAACATTAACTCCTAATTCTCTACCCCCACTGGCAGCACCTGGTAAGCTGAATTCTAGTTTCTGACTCTATGAATTTGCATACTTTAATTATTTCATGTGAGATCATGCAATATTTTTCTTTTTGTGTTGAGTTTATTTCACTCAACATGATTTATTGAAAGTTCATTCATATTGTCATACATATCAGAACTTCGTTCCTTTTTATAGCTGAATAATATTCCATTATAAGTATATAATACATTTGGTTTATCCATTCATTGGTTGATGAACAATTGCATTGCTTCCACCTTTTGCCATAATCATGTTCCTATGAGTATCAGTGTGCAAATATCTGTTCAAGTCCCTATTTTCAATAATTTGGGGTATATACTTAGAAGTGGAATTGTTGGGTCACCTGATAATTCTATAATTAATGTCTGAGGAATCATCAAACTGTTTTCCACAGAGGCTACAACATTTTACATTCCCACCAACAATGAACAAGTATTGCTATTTCTGTACATTCTCTCCAAACCTATTTTCCATTTTTTAAATAGTAGCCATTCTAGTGGGTATGAAATAGTACCTCATCTTGTTTTTTATTTGTATTTTTACCAATGGCTAATGATGTTGAGCATCTTTCAAGTGCTTATTGGCCATTTGTATATTTTCTTTGCAGGAATGTCTTTTCAAGGCTTTTGCCCTTTTAAAATCAGGTTGGTTGTCTTTTTGTGGTTGAACTGTAGGAGTTCTTTATATATTATCAATGGTAAACCCTTATCAAATATATGATTTCCAAATATTTTTTCCCATTCTGTAGGTTGTCATTTTACTTCACTGATAAAATCCTTTGATGCAAAAAAAGTTTTTTTAAAAAATTTTGATGAAGTTCCTTTTATCTATTCTTTCTTTTGTTGTTCATGCTTTCAGTGTAAAGTCCAAGAAACCACTGGCTAACACAAGGTCTTGAAGATCTTTCCCCATGTTTTCTTTAAGGATTTTAATAGTTTGGGTACTTATGTTTAAGTTTTTGATGCACTTTTAGTTCATTTTTGTATGTGATGTTAGCTAGGGTCCATCTTCATTCTTTTGCATATGGTTACCCAGTTACCCATTACTATTGGTTGAAGAGAATATTTGTGGTGGTTTAGAGCTCTGTATCCCAGAAAAACATGTCCTTAAACTCAACCCATTCCTGTGGGTGTGAACTAATTTTAAATAGGACCTTTTGATGAGGTTAATTCAGTTAAGGTGTGAACCAGCTAAATCAGGATGGATTTTTAAATTTTTATTATTATTATTACAAGTTGTTTACAGAAAAATAATACAAAAATAAAGAGTTCCCATAAACTACCTTATTTATCCACACTTTATATTATTGGGTAAATTTTTTATGATTCGCAAAAGAATATTTTTATAATTGTACCATTAATTATAGTCCACCATTTACATTAAGGTTCACTTTTTGGGTTGTACAGTACTGTTTTTCAAAAATTTTTTCTAGTAACATATATACAACCTACAATTTCCCCACTTAACCACATTCATATATATAATTTAGTGTTAATTATTTTTACAATGATGTGCTATCATCTACCATCATTCATCACTAAAACTACGGTCAACCTAAATTGAAACTCTACAATTTAAGCCTCATTCGATACACCCATCCTGTATCAATTCTATTAACAAAGGCTTTATAAATAAGATCATGGAGAGAAAGAAAGTCAGAAGGAGCAGCAAGAATCTGAATGTCAATGGAACCTGGTAGAGAAGAGAGAAAGCAGGAGAGGTTGTTATGTACTTTGCCATGTGACAGAAAAAGCAAGGATTACTGGTAGCCAGGCCCAAAATGCCACAGTCTTCCCGGAGAAAGCATTGCCTTAATGATGGCTTGATGCTGCCTTGATTTTTGACATCTAATCTCAAAACTTCAGTCCAACAAATTTCCAATATTTAGGCTAACCCATTGCTTGGTATTTGATTTAGCAGCCAGGAAAATAAAACACTCTTCTTTCCCCATTGAATGGACTTGGAACCCTTGTCAAAAGTCAATTGGCTGTTGATGTGAGGGTTTATTTCTGAATTATCAATGTGATTCCATTGCTCTATATGTCTGGCCTTATGCCAGTACAATGATACTGATAAATGTAGCTTTGTAATATGTTTTAAAATTGGGAACTGTAGTCCTCTAACTCTTTTCTTCTTTTTAAATATGGTTTTAACTATTTGGGGCCGCTTAGCTTTCCATATGAATTTTATGATTCTCTCTCTTCAAATTTCCTCTTTCATTTGTTGATTTTTGACATTAAGTTTCATGCTGGTAGATGTATCCATATATCTGGTTACCCTTGGCAATCTACTGAAATGTATGGAAGAACAATAGAAAACTAGTATTTTTACTTTCTAATTCTGAACATGTGCCACTGGCTCTCTCTACTAGGTATTGATGATTGGGATCTTTATCAGGTTGACCATGGCTAGACAAGGCAAATGATTGTTTTCACTTTAGATTGGGTGTATAGTATCAGTCCAAAATCCAAATAAGGAAAACTCATTATTTTTTTGTTTGTCTCTATTACTGGAAAAAGTGCCTGCTGCTTATATTTTATGCATTATAAAGTGTTAGGATGAGGAAGGGAAGCTACTGAATTAATGCAGTTATTCCATATACAGATTTCATTCATTCAACATATTTATGTTTACCAAATGTGATGGTTAGGCTAATATGTCAACTTGGCCAGGTAAGGGTGCCCAGTTGTTTGTTCAAGCAAGCACTGGTCTAATTGTAATACAAAGGCATTTCATGGGCTTTAATCATCAATGAGTTGATTGCATAGATGACTGATTACATCAGTAATCAACTGAGGAGACTGCTTTCAGCAATAAGTGAAGTCTCACCCTATTAGCTGAAGTCTTTAAAAGGAGAAATGATTTTAGCATTCAATGAAAGAATTCCCACCTCTACTTCAGACATACAATATCTCCCGGGAACTCACTAAGGACATTCATCAGAGTCCCTGACTTACAGCCTGCCCTACAGAATTTGGACTTGTGCATCCCTATGGTTTCATAAGACAATTTTATAAAATATCATACTAATTACAGATATCTCCTGTCGGTTCTGTTTCCCTGGAGAACCCTGAATAATACACCAAGCATTGTTCTACATACTTGGGTTACATCAGTAAAACAGACAAATATCACTACTCTTGTACGTTTTATTGGGAAAAGGTAAAAAATAGACAAATATGATAAGCACTTGGTAAAATGTGATATGTATGTTAAAATATAAAAACTGCAGTAGATTAAGTATACACTTCCACAATAGGTCATACATACAAAAGTGTATAAAGAAAGTGTATTTATATATAATTTTAAACAATAACACAGCCTACTTTTTTCCATAAATTGAATATAGGAAATAAAAATAGTATAACAGGCATATAATATCACTTAAATCAAAAGGAAAATTGAGATTCTTACCAAAGTTAAACATATCTAATTTTCTTAATATTTATAATATTTTGCTTAAAATAGCTCCAATATATCCAAATTTTTAAGAATTATGAAATTTTCATCCCTGAAACACTCTTTTCTATTTTTTCTAAGGGAAAAATTAGTCAAGTTTTCACTTAACTGAACTGAATAAACTTACGTGCTATGCTAGTTATAAGAAATGACATGTATACAAATATAGACATGTATGGTATATATATGTTTGAATATACACAGATACACTCTGCTATTTATATTTTCCAGGAGGGCAAAGAAAATTGAAATGTACAAAGCTATCATTTGACTTTGTCTACATTTCTGACAATGTTGTACTTCTTACCCAGTTACCTTGAAATGATTAGATCATGGGTAATTTCTGTGAACATTCTCACACATTTTGTATATTCTAATAGAAATGTTATTTGTACAAAAAAATCACCTTACAAAAATTCTAAAACTATTTCCTATACTATGATTTTGATTGTGTTTTCACAGCTGAAAACCAAAGTATTGGAAGAATTAATAAACTGCATTTTTGACAAGCAGATATTAACCATTTTGGGAGGGAATATGACATTTTAAACACAGGAACATTTAAGATTTCTGATATCTGTGACTGACTGAAAATTTCCTTCCCAAATTGTAGAAATAAAAATACTTTTCATTTCAAAATTCATACCTATGGTAGAAAGTCAGAAAGGTAGATCCTTCAGAACAATAAGCAATTTAGGAATTATAATACTGTATGTAAGTTGGAATCAATTCAAAGCTGAACAGAGCAAAGAATAGATGGGAAAATAGGATCCACTAAAAATATGCCTTGCCAGCAGAATTCTAGAATTTATTCAGAAGATTTGAGGAGCTGGGAGATGGAGATAAAGAATTATATGGACAATCTTTCATTTAAATCATTAAAGGAAAGAATAGTTATATCAGTTCCATGTTCTCAGACATATCATATTCTTTAAGACAGTTCAGTATCTCCCTCTTTAAGAAAGGTGCTTTACTTTTACCTCATCTCCAAGGATAGATAGACCTTAATGTACTTGTTAGAGACTTCCATAAATAATTATTTATGCTTTTGCATTCTCAAATAGACTCTGATAACACACTAAATATTAAATGCTATGAGGGCTTATGCCATATTTGACTTGTTAATCCTTGAAACCACAGCTCATAGCAAAATGACTGTGTAGAAGCTTTCATTGTGTCAGCCTAGGTAACCTAGGTCTACATGTCCCAGAATTCCCTTATCTGCATAAGCCTGAGTTAGTATAGGTTATAAGAGACATTTTGCTCATAGTTGGGAAGGAAGAGTGAAGCTGTATTCAACTTTTTATACATGGAAGTTCAATGCATAATAAAAAAACCACTGCTGCTATTCACTGTTGTTCTAGTCAGGGTTCTCTAGGGAAACAGAATCAACAGAACATACCTGTTAAAAATATAAGATTTTATAAGAGTCTCTCACGTAACTGTGGGGATGCACAAGTCCAGGTTCCGCCAGCAGGCTGCAAGCCAGGGGCTCCGATGAAAGACTGATGAAGGGTCCTCAATGAGTTCCTGGGAGAAGTTCGCTGTCAAAACGACGAGCTGGGAAATTCTCTCTGAATGTTGAAATCAGTTCCCTTTTATGGCAGTCAACTGAATGGATAAAAGCATCATCTATTCTTGATCCAATCTCGCTGATTGATGCAGATGTGATCAGCCATCCATACAGTAAACTCAATTAGCCCAGTGCTTGCTGGACCTAATAGCTGGGCACAACTACCTAGCCGGGTTGACACATTAGCCTAACCATCACAACTGTGTCTTATCTTCTGCCTCTGCTTGTTGGCCCAGGTCAGCAGTGAAGCCTACAGCTCCTCCTTCTCCTGCCAGATCTTCAACTTCAACTTTTCCAACTCCTTATCCAAGGGTTATATAAGGTATCAGCTTCTCCTGAAGGACACTGGGATCATCAAAGTTGGAGACTTAGAAAGGTGACATACTATTGCAATTTCTAATTTTTCCTCATAGTTTCTAGAATGCCTTGCAGGTTCCAATTTGTGCTTGCTTCCCTTAATCTACATCCAGTTTTTGCCCCTGACATCTTGTCCAGCACCAGAGGAAGAAATAATTTCATATAGGCTCTTAGACCAGATCCCACCATAAAGTAAAGTCAAATACTTATAATAAACTTCCTTTTATTTATGAATCTCCTAATTGTTCTGATTAAACCTTGACTGATATAACCAAATATAATTTTAGACATTTGATAGCTATTAATTACATTAATGAGCATATCCTTTAGAGGATCTTTGTGTCCGTAGTGCTTAGAATGGGCATCATCACACAGAATGATCTCAGAAATTTTTTTCTGAATAAATATAAAATAAAAAATGAATGCCCTAATGAACCAATCAGCCAATCAATGAGAGCCCCCATCAGAAAAACATTAAAGTAGGGAATTTTGGAGAGGATGGTTATGTGATTTATTTCTACTAGGATATTTTGGGGCATAAAATAAAAACAGAATATGAATTATTGGTTTAAGAAATGCTGACTATTCAAGGAATAGAATTTTTATTCATTAGGCTGTATGTCTATTTTGCTCATTTATTAATGAAAGAATAAGTAAAAGAAAATACTTGAGGCTAAATATCATTTCATAGTATTAAGTGTTAAGTGATGGATACAGTTGGATGCTCTCAAGGAAATATTGACTTTTCTGAATAACTGTCAATATGCTAATTATTGTAAAAGCACAGAGAGCTGTCTCAAAACCTCATGGATGTATGTATTCTATACAAGTGCTGCTCGGTTTGCGTAGTGTAGTGGTTATCACGTATTCTGTACAAGAAACGAGCTATGCTTATATGAATCAGATTCAGATTACTTAGAGCAACTTTTCAGATCAGCATAATGTTTGCCCTGATATTTCTATAAAAAATATGTTTAAATGACAGTGCTGGAAAATAGTAACAGATATTGCTAACCTTATACTAATAAATACCTCAGAATGTAGAAAATTCTAAAATCCTTTCTATAAAATTAATTCTTTATATATTATGTGTGTTTAGGAGAAATTTGGCCAGCACATTATAATTGGTGAAATAATATGTGTCTATGATTATTGTTGTATTAGTCAGCCAAAGGGGTGCCTTCACAATAAACTAATAATTGGTTGGTTTTTGTAAAGGGTATTTATTTGGGGTAGATGCTTACAGTTACCAGGCCACAAAGCATAAGTTCTTCCCTCACCAAAGTCCATTGGCACGTGTTGGAGCAAGACAGCTGCCGACATTTGCCAGGGTTCAGGTTTCTTCATTTCCCGGGGCTGCGTTTCTCTCCAGGCTTAGTTCCTCTGTTTCCTCTACAAGGGCAGCTATAGACTATCAGGGGAACTGCTCACTTTTCTACTACTGGGGTGTTCTCTCCAACATCAGAACTGCTTCTCAAAAACTGCTTCTCAAATATGCTCCCTCTGTCTCTGGCCATGCTTTTTACACTTGAGACCACACCCACTGAGGTGCGGGACTCAACGCCCTGCAGATGTGGCCCAGTTACCGCCCTAATCATAACCCAATCATGCCTAGATGAACAGATCAGTTTACAAGCATGACTCAATTTATATTTTTGGAATTCATAATTACATAAAACTGCCAAACCATTACAATTGTGATCTTGAGAAGATCATGAAAAATGTCAGTTAATATAAAATAAGCTTTTCATGGTAAATGTCTGTGTAAGACAAGTCTTTCCATTTCAAGCAGTTTGAATTATCTTTTATTTTTACATTAATATGGGCAGATAGTGTACACAAGCAAGAACACTAACATTAGTTCAAATGAAAGAATTAAATTATCCGTCTACAATATAATGGTATTTTAGTTTTCCTTGGTTCCTCAAGCAAAGACCATGCAATGGGTTGGCTTAAACAACAGGAATTTATTAGCTTATGGCTTTGAATACAAGACTTCCTAAAGACTGGAATTCTGTGGCTGACTGCCAGCGATCCTTGGTCCTTGGCTACTTTGTCACATAGGAAAGCACAGAGGGCCTCTCCTGGCCTCTCTTGACCTCTCCGTTCTCTTCTGTGTTCTGTTGGTTCTCAGCTTCTTGCTTCTTGCTTCTCCCTGTCTGCATTCCATTCTGTTTATAAAGGACTCTCAGAACAGGATAAGACCTGTTCTGATTGAATTGAGCCACATATTAACTGAAGTAACCTGTTCAAAAGGTCTTACTTACAGTGGGTTCATACTCACAGGAATGAATTAATTTTAAGAACAGGTCTTTTTGGGGGTACATACAGCTTCAAACTATCACACTTTACCCTCTGGTAGAGGTAAAGAGAAAGGCATGCTCTTTCTACATCCCAAATACTATCATTCCCTCACAACATCCCAAAAGCCATTTATCATTTCAGTAATAACACTAAGAACAAAGTCTTCAAAATTATTTATGGGTATTGTGGCAGTTTGAAATTATTTTATGAATCCCAAAAAGAGACAGATTATGTTTGTGAACAAATCCATTCCTGTGGATATGAGTTCCTTTCAACTGGACTATGTCAGTGAGGTGTAGTCAGACCCTTTTGCTAGGTCTGATTAAAATGGAGACACATGAAAAGGGAGCTGCCATATTTGATCCTGCCATGTGAGAGAAAGTACTCCAGATTTGCCCACAGCTGAGCTGCAAGGAGAAAGGCCCCCAAAAAGCTCAAAGAGCTGAAGCCCAAGGAGAGATGACCCATATGCCTGATAGCTTATAGCTGAACACAGGAAGAAAGTGGAGCATCCAGGAATGATAGAGGAGACCCCAAATGAAAAAAGCCCTATGCCCAGTTACCTACATTTGGACATTTGGGCTCCAAAGTTCCAGACCTTGGCAGAGATCAACATTTGCTTCATGACATGGCAGCTGACTTTGGAGAGAAAGCATCACTGCTGATGCCTAAATTTGGGACTGCAAGATTTTACCCTAAGTAAATCTCTTTTATAAAAGCCAACCCATTTCCAGTACTTTGTATCAGCAGCCTTGTGGCAAACTAAAACAGTTGTCTGTCCTGGCACATAATTCCCCTCTTCTGTTGACCTGCAAAATCTAGAAAATAAGTTATCTGCTTCCAATATACA
>PVKH010001873.1:0-28871 GCA_004027955.1 Chaetophractus vellerosus
GGGAACAGAGGAACCCGGAAGCCTGAACCCTGGAGACGTCGGCAGCCATCTTGCTCCAGGGCATGGACTTTGGTATGGGAAGAAATTTATGCTTTGTGGCCTGGTAACTGTAAGCTTCTACCCCAAATAAATACCCTTTATAAAGACCGACCAATCTTTGGTATATTTTCAAGGGGCACGCCTTTGGCTGACCAAAACATCTATATTTAACTTTTTTGAGGAAGTGCCACACTGCATTCTACAGTGATTGCATCATTTTACATTCCCACCAACAATGTACACGGGTTCCTCTTTCTCTATAACCTTCATTCTATTAATGTAGTTTATTACATTGACTGATTTTCTTAGGTTGAACCATCTTTCCTTTCCTGGAATAAATCCTATTTGATCATGGTGTATAATCATTTTAATATACCATTGAATTTAGTCTGACAGTATTTTATTGAGGATTTTTGCATCTATGTTCATAAGGGACCCTGGTCTGTAATTTTCTGTTCTCTCATAGTATCTTTATTTGGCTTTGGTATTAGGATGATATTGGCCTCACAGTATGAGTTTGAAAGTGTTCCTTCTTCTAATTTTTGGAAGAGTTTGAGAGGGATTGGTGTTATATCTTCTTTAAATGTTTGGTAGAATTTAGCAGTGAAGTCATCCAGTCTTGGACTTCATTTTTGGGGGAGGATTTTTATTACTGATTCAATCTCTTTACTTGTTATAGGTCTCTTGATATTTTCTATTTCATCTTGCATCAGATTAGGTAATTTGTACATTTCTAGAAACTTGCCAATTTCATCTAGGTTTTTTAATTTGCTGGCATATAATTGTTCATAGTTCTTATAATCCCTCTTTTTTTCCTGTAAGGTCAGTAGTAATGTCTCCACTTTCACTCCTGATTTTGGTTATTTGTGTCCTCTCTCTCTTTGTCAGTCTATTAAAGATTTGTTGATTTTATTGATCTTTTTAAAAAAACATCTTTTGGTTTTGTTAATTCTATTTTTTATTCTCTATTTCACTTACCTCTGCTCTAATCTTTACTATTTTTTTCCTTCTATTAACTTTGGTTTTAGATTGTTCTTATTTTTCTAGTTTCTTCAGGACTGAAAATAGATTATTTTTAATTTTTAAAAAACTTTTTACTTTGAAATATTTTCAAATGTACATGACAATTACAAAATAATACAAACCTTATACAGAGAACTCCAACATTCCATACCCTCCTGATACTCAGACCCACCAATTTTAACATTTTGCCACAATTGCCCCATCATTTTATCTATGAATCTATGTATGTATGTATGTATGTATGTATGTATCTATCTATCTATCTATCCATCTATCTATCTACCTACCTATCTATTTATCATCTTCTGAACACTTGAGTGTAGGTTGTATACACCATGCTCCCTGAACATGTAATACTGCCGTGTATATTTCCTAAAAACAAAGGTATTCACTCATATAACCACCTTAGATGCAGCTGTCAAGTTCAAGAACTTTAACATTGATAAGAAGCTTACAGTCTATACTGCAGTTCTTTCACATGTTCCAATAATGTCCCTTTAAGCATTTCTCCTCCCGTGCTAGAATCCATCAGGGTCATGTATTGCCTTTAACTGTCATTGTCTCTTTAGTTGCTCTTCGTTTTCAGTTGCAGGAACATATACAAAACATAAACTTTCCCATCTCAACCAATCACAAGATCACCGTTCAATGGGATTAATCCCATTCACAACATTGCAGTACCCTCACCAGTTTCCATCACTAAAACTTTCCCATATTCCTACACACCCATTATGAATTAACTTCACCTTCCCCCACCCCATACCCCTGGAAACCTATACTCTAATTCTGTCTCTATGAGATTACATAATCTTTGTTATTTTCTTTGTAGTTACCATGGGGCTTAAATTTAACATATTACACTTAAAAACAATCTCATTTAGTTCGAATCAGCTTAATTTTAATAATATACACAAACTATGTTCCTATACCCCTCTGTCCCCCACATGTATTTAATTCTTGCCACAAATTACATGTTTATACATCATGAGTACAAAACCACTGATTCGTTCAATTTTATGCATTTGCCTTTTAGACCCTGTAAGAAGTAAAATGTGGAGTTACAAATCAAAAGTACAAAAGTACTTTTATATTTTCCCATGTTGTTACTCTTACCAGAGATCTTTATTTCTTCATGCATCTTCAATTTTTTGTCTACTGTCCTTTCCTTTCAACATGAAGAACTTCCCTTAGCATCTCTTGTAGGGCCACTCTAGTGGTGATGAACTCCCTCAGCTTTTGTTTATCAGGAATGTCTTGCTCTTTCCCTCATTTTTCAAAGAATATTTTGGCAGATATAGAATTCTTAGTTGGAAATTTTTTGCTTTCAGCACTTTAAATATGTCATCCACTGTTGTCTTGCCTCCATGGTTTCCAATGAGAAATTGGCGCTTAATTTTATTGAGGCTCCCTTGTATGACACATTGCTTATCCCTTGGTGCTTTCAGAATTCTCCTTATCTTTGCCATTCAACAGTCTGATTATAATATGTCATGGTGTGGGGTACTTGTGTTTATCCTGTTTGGACTTCACTGAGCATCTTGGGGTGTATATTCATAACTTTTGTTAAACTAGAAGTTTTCAGCCCTTATTTCTTTGAATATTCTCTGTCCCTTTCTTCATTTCTTCTTTGTCCCCTTCATTCTACTTCTGGGACTCCCACAATGCACATATTGGTTTGACTGATGATGTCCCACAGGTTCCTCAGACTCTGCTTATTTTTCTTCATTCTTTCTTCCTTGTGCTCCTCAGACCAAATGATTTCAATTTTCATATCTTCAGTTCTCTGACTTTCTTCTGCCAGCTCCAATCAGCTCTGGTTCCTTTTCATAATTTCCATGTCTCTATAGATATTCTCTTTGTATTCTTCTATCATTTCCCATTTTCCTTTAGTTCTTTTTCCATGTTTTCCTTTAGCCTTGGAGCTTATTTAGGACCATTTTTAAGTCTTTTTTTCTGGTATGTCTCAGGTCTAGTCCTCCTCATTGATGGTTTCTGATGTATTAATCTTTTCCTTTGCTTGGGACACTGCTTCCTGATTCTTTGTATGTTTTATTACCTTTTGTTGAAACCTGGACATTTTGATATTTTAATGTATTGTTTCTGGAATTTAGAGTCTGAGGCATCTGTTCCTTAAATTTGTATCTAGCTAGTGTTCTGGTAGAGCTTTCCTTGACTGCTAGGAGCTAACAAAAATAAATGATGAAAATGATGGAGAAGGAGAAGGAGAAGGATGAGAAGGAAAAGGAGAAGAAAAACACCTTTCCCAGTCATTGCAGATTGACCTGTGTAAGTGCTCTCCCTCAGGGATTATCCCTACAATGGAAAGCATGGAAACCTTACTGATATAGTTTCTTTGTCCCTCATTACAGTTTTTGACTTAAAATCTGTTTTATCTGATATTACTATAGTTATCCCAGCTTTATTTGGTTACTATTTGTATGGAATATTTATTTCTACTCTTTTACTTTCAACCTACTTGTGTCTTTGAATCTAAGATAAGTCTCCTGTGTACAGTGTATAGTTGGTTTATGCTTTTCTATTCATTCTGCCAATGTCTTCCTTTTGATTGGAGAGTTTAATCCATTTACATTTTTTTTAGGAGTTACTGGGGATTGAACTCAGGACCTCATACATAGGAAGCAGGCGCTCAACCACTGAACTATATCTGCTCCCCAATGAGAGTTGTTTTTTGTTTGTTTGTTTTTAGGAGGTACTGGGGATCAAACTTAGACCTTGTAAATGTACCACTTGAGCTACATCTGCTCCCCTACATTTTTAAATTTTTGTTTTAAATAATCACTTCTCCACTACATTTAATGTAGCCACTGATAATGCAGGACTTTCTCCTGACATTTTGCTATTTGGTCCTGGTAAGTCTTTTTTTTTTTTTTTGTCCCTCAATTCTTCCATTAATGCCTACTTTCATATTTATTTTATTTTTTGTATTGTACCATTTTGAGTTACTTCTCATTTCGTTCTGTATAAATTTTTCATATATTTTCTTTGTGGTTACCAGGGGGCTTAAATTTAACATCCTAACCAACTTACTAACTTAACTCCATTAGCATACATATACGCTGTTCCTATATCCTTCCGTCCCCTCATCATTTTGTTGTACTTATTACAAATTATATCTTTATACATTCATTTTAAGTCCAAAACCATAGATTTACTTTACTTTTTATGCATTTGCATTTTAGGACCTACAAGAATTGAAAAATGGAGTTACATACAAAAAAAAAAACCCACAATAGTACTGACATTTATAATTATCCATATGGTTACCTTTACCTGAGGTCTTTATTTATGCCATTTTGCTCCACAGTCTAGTCCCCTTTCTATTCTGTCTGAAGAACTCCCTTTGGCATTGCTTGTAGGGCAGGTCTAGTGGTGATGAACTTCCTCAGCTTTTGTTTATCTGCGAATGCCTTAATCTCTCACTCATTTTTTTTTAAACATTTATTTTCTTTTTTTTTTTTTTTTTGGTTACATATCCCTCCCCTTTCTGCTTGCACTTGCTGTGTGTTCATTTTTTGTGTTCTTCTATGTCTGCTTTGTCTCCCCCCGCTGCGGCGACGCGCCGAGACAGCTCACTGCGCAGGCAGCTTGCCCCGCTTGTGGGCGGCTGTTTCCATTCGTGGGCGGTTTTTGCTCCGCTCATGGCGGCTTTGCTCCATTCGCAGGTGGTTCGCCCTGCCCGTGGCGGCTTTACCCTGCTCGTGGCGGCTTTTTTTGCCCTGCCCACAGCGGCTATGCCCCGCCCATGGCGGTTTTGCCTTCTCAGGCGGTCTGCCCACTTGGAGAGGTCCCAGGGAACCAAACCCGGGGCCTACCATGTGGTGTACCGGCGCCCTATCCACTGGGCTACAGCCGGCCCCATCTCGCTCATTTCTGAAAGACAGTTTCCCCCAGATATAAAATTCTCAGTTGGCAATTGTTTTCTTTCAGCACTTTAAATATTTTGTCCTGCTGCCTTCTTCCCTCCACGCTTTCTTGTTAGAAATCAGCACTTAATCCTATTAGAATTCCCTTGTACATAACACAATGCACTTTCACTTGCAGCTTTCAGAACTTTTTCTTTTTTCTTGGCATTTGACAGTTTGACTACCATGTGTCTGAGCATGGTTCTCCTTGAGTTTATCCTGTTTGGGTTTTGTTGGACTTCTTGAATGTGTGTATTCATGTCTTTTATTAAATTTGGGAAGTTGTCTGCCATTATATCCTTAAATACTCCCTCTGCCCCTTTCTCTCTTTTTCTTCTCCTTCTGGGGTTCCCATAATGCATATATTTGCTGTGCCAGATGATGTCCCACAGGTTTCTTAGGCTCTTTTTGCCTTTTTTTTTTCCTCCCATTCTTTTTTCTTTCTCCTCCTCAGCTGGAATCATTTCAATTGCCTTGTACCAGCAGCATCCACCCAGAGATGGGCTTTCCTCGGGCTGTCACCAGCGCCATCTGCTGCTCCTTTACATAATTGTTCTTTGCTAGATTCAGTCTCCACCTGAGAACAGCCTGCTTTAATCTTTTCCAGAATGTCAGATGTTCCAAGCACTGGGACCATCATGGACTGGCCAACTCATCACTGAGCACAGCAAGCCCTGTGTCCTGTCTTCTAGACCCAGACAGAATTCAGGATCAAATCCCCCATGCCTGTCACCCCTGTGTTTCCCTCTCAGTGTACCAAGGAGGAAAAGGCCTAGGGAGCTGCCTTCTTCCACATCTTCCCAGAATGTCCATTCTTCTTTGCCCAGAAACAGCTCTCCAACTCCACCACTCAGAAAACAGACCTGTCCTTGCACTGCAGGAACTGGTGCATCATTGCCTGCCTTCATTTTGGAGCAGCCCTTTACTCCAAATTTGTCTCAGTGAGCAGGAGGGGTCAGGGTTCACCATATGGCCATTTCCAGGCTATTACTTGTACTCCCTCTTGTTCAAATCCCTGCCCCTATGAAATGTTTGTTTTCCAGCAGAACCACCACCACTCCCTTCTCATCTCTGTCGCCTCCTATCTCCCACATCATTCATTGCGGACTTGGGCTCTTGCTTCCTAGCCTTCCTCTCTGCCCCAAGTCCTGCCATCATCCTGGGTATTCACAGGGTAGTCTAGTCCTCAAAGCCCCAACCTCCTTGTCTCCAATGACCCTTTCTCCTCATCTTGGCCACCCACTCTCAAGGTCAAGGCTGGGGCTGGGCATCTCCCCAAATTCTCCCACCTGTCAATCACTATGTCAAGCATCCTACTCTCTTGATTGCATCTCCTGTCTTTCCAGATTATTTGTTACTGGGGCAGAAATGGATGCTGCTCCTCCAGCAGCCAACTCTCACTTCTCCCTTGGTCATGGAACCCTGGTTTTGATCAGGTACATGGCAGAAATGTACCCAGGGAACAAGGTCTCCTCACCCAATCCTTCTCCCATTGCACCAGGACTTTTAAAGAGAGCTGATAGTGGCTTCTGGGGAAAAAGCCAAGACTAGCCCTCAGGTTATCTTCTAGCAAATTAGGAAAAGCCACCTTTCTTCAAGATGCAGTAGTGGCAACTGCAGGAATACTGTCGTAGGACCTTGTGATGGTTAGACTAATGTGTCAACTTGGCTAAGTAATGGTGCCAAGTTGTTTGGTCAAGCAAGCACTGAGTTAACTGTAATACAAGGGCATTTCATGGACTTTAATCAACAGTGAGCTGATTTCATATATGGCTGACTACGTCTAAAATCAACTCAGGAAATTGCCTTAGTAATGACTGGCATCTCATCCAATCAGTTGAAAGCCTTAAAATAAGTGATTTTAGCCTTCAGCAAGAGAATTTCCATCTCTACTTCAGACAGCCAGTGTCTCCTGGGGAACTCATTAAGGACCTTCATCAGAGTCCCTAGCTTGCAGCCTGCCCTATGGAATTTGGACTTGTGCATTCCCATGGTCATGAGACAATTTTATAAAATCTCATACTATTTACAGATGTCTCCTGTCCTGTTTCTCTAGAGAACCCTGACTAATACAGAGGTCTATCAAGGTGCAATGACTGTAATATGAATGGTGTCCTTCAGCACTGTGCAACTGTATATGATGACCTTGGCTGGGAAATATTTTCTGCCTAGTTAAGAGACAGATGGCTGTGGGGAGCCACTTTTCCCCACAACTTCCTTCAGGATTTGGACATCATTGTGAGAATGTGGCGCTTGGAGCTGCAAAAAACCACAGTGCATTGGGGAGGACAAAGAGAAGAGGCTCATAGAAGAGCTCTGACTGACTGGCAGGGTTGCCCCACTACACTGTTCCAGGGGGTACTGATGTGAGTGGTCTTGGAGGCCCTGGCTGCCAAACTGACCAACTTGGAGCCATGTGCCTCTGGAATTATGGGAGAAACAAAGTCAATTTCTTAAGCCACTTGTAATCAGTACCTGGCTCCATAACTGCTGTATAGTCAATATTTGTCATTCTTTGTGGCCATTCAGCATCTGAACACCTTTTTAAAATTGTGAAATTCATCATTTATGGGTGTTTGAAGAAATGGCCAAATCCAGAGTTGGGGCAAGGAAATTACACATCTTGCTGTGCCAGAAAGCAAGAAAATATTCAAAGAATGACAAGGATATGTCAAAAGAACACAAAAACCAGCCTGAATGACTCCCACTGGCCAAATCAAAGGCTCTTCCACTATAGTTATTCTTTTCCCCTTTTGTAATTAATAAGTATTTTGTGGGGAGGTACTTTCAAACTATGTTAATATCCTATTCCTTAAGAGGCATTTATTCAGTTTTCAGTTTACTCAGGTATTCATATTTACATGAATCATGGTTTCCCACATTATTTGATGGGTTATATTGTTACTATCATGGTTTGTTTGGCTACTCAACTTGTCCCTGACTTGGCCAGTGGGAGCCCATTCAAGCTGGCTCCTGTGTCCTTTTGACATGTCCCCACACCCCGACATTCTTTGGACACTTTTTTGCTTTCTGTTACAGCAAGATGTTCTAGATACATCTTATACTTCCCTTGCTGCACCTCTGGAATTGGCCATTTCTATAAGCAGTCCTAGTTCCTTTTAGCAGAAAATGGCATTTAGAAGCCAAGATCTGAGAACCAGGTGTGCCCATTGCCACTGGAGTATCACTTCTACTAGACCCTTTCAATGGACAGAACTAGGAAATATACGTAAGTACATACATAAATTTATATAGATACACCTATCTACAGTTCTATATCTAGCTTATATATATTTAAAACCATGAGTTCACACTGATACCAATTTCAGTCCAATGGCACAAAGTTCATTCTAGCTTCCTCCCTTTTAAAATTTATCTCCCTCTGCGGCAACCCCATCCCTGCACAGAAAGCTTTTTCCTGCTCAAGCTCTGACTTCCCATGCTAGGCTACCCCTCAGTGGGAATGTTCTCCTCACCCTACTAGGGCAGAGCCCTGATCTGGGTGACCATAGCTCTCCCTACTTTTCCACCAGGATATTTACCTTGTGTGCACACACACATCCTTTTTTGAAATTGCAACCTCCTGACAAAACTGCAGCCCTGGAAGTACATAGGTATCTATATTCACTGTGGCTTCACCCATGGAAAAGTTACACAATCAGGCTGCAGAGAGGCCTGGGTGTGAACACAGGCTGAGGTAGGTGTTAAGAGTTTGTAGAGAGATGGGAGGTAGGCAAGTCAGGAGAGGAATGATGGAACATTGTGAGGATGAAAGTTTGAGAGAGACCAATGAGGGGGCTTTTATTTTGAGCAGTGACTGAGGAAAGCCAAGATGAGGAAGCTCTGGGGGATGGCAGGAACTTTTCAATACATATGTACTATATAGTTGAATGAATGAATGGATATCCCTACTGCTTATCTTTGGCAACATACTGCTTGATTTATTCTGCTGATTGTGTGTTTTTATCACTAGAATGAAGCTCAAGATGGGCAGAACTTTGGACTATTTATTCAATTTTGTATACCCTAAGCAGTGCCTGGCAGGTAGCAGGCTCAGAAACTTCAGTTGAGTTATTTGCATTGGTAGCAGACATGATTAAAGTTTAACTTAAAATTACACACCTAATTGGCACTCATCCATTCAACAAACTTTTATTAAGTACCAACCATGTGTTGCCAGGTGCTGGTCTATGTGCTAAAACTTGGCAGCAGACATAGTCCCTACCTTCAAGTTCACATTTGACAGGGAGGAGTCAAATGATACACAAAAAAATCACATGCAGACAATGAGAAGAAAAATTAAAGAGGGGTGGAGAGTAGTAAGGACGGTCCTGCTGTCTTATATAGGGTAGCATGGGAAAGCCTTTCAAGGAAAGTAAAGTTTGAACAGAAGACTTGCAGAAAGTGGAGTAATGGGTCACGTGGATATCAGATATTAAAAATTAAAAAATGTTTTAAAGGAAAAACAACAGCAAAAACCTCTGTGATGAAGTATTGGAACAAAACATTATTAAAGACTCAGTCATCAGAAGCTAGACAATGTAAAGTGAAGACTAGAAATTACTAAATATTTTGGAAGAAGCACAGAATTTCAGAGCAAGGGGAGTATGGACATGAGTGATTCATGATACATCAAAGACTGACTTCTGAACTATTGACAGATACCAATCAAATTTTTCTAGCTGACTGTGAAGTTTAAAGTCCAGTGATATAAAATTCAATTTTTGGAAAATTCTGAGTTAAAACAAATAGGAAATGCAGTCAAAATCCTGATGTTTTTGTACGCCCCTCAATTGTATTTTTATCACAAGCAGGGTTGTCTATCACATCAACGCTCTGCATAGGCCCAAGAGTCAAAAACAATTCAGAAGAGTCTTTAGGCTCAAAACCTGGAACACTGAAGAAATGAAATACAATCCTGTGGAGAAATATAATCTGTAGTCAGATAAAGGGGAAAATATATTATACACTGTATAGATATATTTGTATATATACATACACATATTCAACTTTATCCCTACTCCTCTCCCCCAAAGCATCTGTTTTTAAATCAGTGTAGCTTACAACTGAACTTCCTGAATCAGGACCTGCAATATCCCAAGGAGGGACTGTTCCTTCAGCCAGGCATGGAATTAAGGGAACATGGAGTGTGGTAGTTTGAGGCTTTTATGGACCCCAGAAAAGACCATGTCCTTATAGCTAATCCATTCCTGTGGGTGTGAACTTATTGTAGGTGGGACCTTTTGATTAGATCACTTTGGTTAAGGGCTTTTGATTGCTTCAGTAGGGTATGACCCAGGGTGGATATTAACCCTCTTTCTGGAGTCCTTTATAAATGGGATGATTATGGGGGGAGAGGGCCGAAGAGACACACAGGAGTCCAGAGAGGAACCCAAAGATGGAACAGCCAGAAGCTGGAAGCAACGGAGCCTGAAGAAGAAGGCAGAGACTAGCAGATGCTGCCATATGCCTTACCACTTGAAAGAAGAGTCCAGGATCGCCAACAGCCAGTCTTCAGGGAGAAAAGCTTCACCTGGTGCCTTGATTTGGACATTTTTCCTAGCCTCGGAATTGTAAGTTTGTAAGTTAATCAGTCCCCATTGTAAAAATCAACCCACTTCTGGTATATTGCCTTGGCAGCCTTTAATAAAATAAAACATGGAGCAACCAACCTGCAATGCTCATTCATATGAGTGAGAAATAAACCTTGGTTGTTGTAAGTCATTAAGACCAGCGTCAACAGCTACAGTAGCTTACCTTAGCCTAGTTGATAGAAAAAGATGCCAAGCCTCAACCCCAGGAGCCTAGTTGGTACTTACCTTCTTCTGCTCCAGTTCAGGCCTGTGATAGTTTGAAGCTATATACACCCCAGAAAAGTATGTCCTTAAAGTTAATCCATTCCAGTAGGTGTGGACCCATTGCAAATAGGATCTTTTGGTGAGCAGGATCTTAACCAAAGTTAAGATGTGCCCCAACTCATTCAGTGCGGGTCTTAATCATGTACTTAAAGCTAAGCCATTCCTGTGGGTATAAACTTATTGTAAGTAGGACCTTTTGAACAGGTTACTTCAGTTAGGGCATGGCCCAGGGTGGGTCTTAATCCTCTTACTGGAGTCCTTTATAAGAGAATGAAATTCAAAAAGAGAGAAAAAGCCACAGAAGCAAGAAGCTGAAAATGATGAAACCCAGAAGAGAAGGGAGATCAGCAGATGCCGCTATGTACCTTGCCATGTGACACACAAGTCCAGGATCACTGGGAGCCAATCTTTGGGAAGAAATCATTGCCTGATAATGATTTGGACATTTTTCTCAGCCTTAAAACTATAAGCTTGTAAGTAAAAAAAAACTCCCATAGTAAAAGCCAACCCATTTTATGGTATCTGCTTGAGCAGCTTTAGCAAACTAGAAAAGGCCCTCATTTCCCATCTGTACTTCTGCACCAGCAACACCTTCCTGCCCTCACTCAAACTCCCATTAATCCACATACTGCAGTCACAATAACCTTTCTAAACTACAAATGTGATCATGATCATTCCCCTGCTCAGCAATTTTCAACAGCTCCCAGAAGTACTTCTCTATTTCCACTGAAGAACCCAGAAAGGCTAATGTGTGAACTATGATTCTGGAGATCAGAACACCGCTAAACATGGTCTCTGTAAGATTATTTTTCTTTGTGCTTCTTTTAAAAATGCCTATTTTACACATTAATCCAGAACATATACCTAAGTTCATTAGGATAAACATATATTTATTCTTATTATCAAAATAAACTTAGGAATTCCAGAAATGGCATCCTCCCCATCCTATGGCTTTTGAACACCCATTAGCACTCTAGGAAACGGTTCAGGGTGAAGTTACCTCAAAAGAAGTACAGGCTTATAAAGATGAATTATCTCTTTAGTGAAGTCCTCTATGATCTCATCCCTGGTAACCTCTTTCGCTTCATCTCCCACAACTCCTTCCACACTCCTGAAGTTCCAGCTCACTGGCCATCTCCCCTGAGCTGGAACTCCCCAGGTATTCGCTCACATTGTTTCCTGTGCCCTATACGCCTTCACTCATTCCTCCTGTCAGAAGTTAAACTCAATATTCAAGGCCCAGTTAAACCAATTGCTCTGAAAAGCCTTCCCTGATTCCCTCACATGTTGACTCCCTCCTCAGTGTTCCCACAAGAGCACACTATATTGCAATGATTTATTTCCATTTCTGTACCACACACTCCATCTTAATCCATTATATTCCTAATACCTTGCCCCAAATATGGAGCACATCACTTTCCCGTTGACTGAGTGCCTAAACATACCTCTGCTACAGAAAACCAGGTGTTTGGACTAGAGCAGGGGTTCTTAACAAGGGATCTGTAAGCTTGAATTGAAAAAAAAAAAAAAAAAAAATTATTGTGTGGGGATGTGTTGGTGTGGGTGTAATATATTTACTAAATAATACACAGTATAGTGTGGACTTAATAAGGGGTCCATGGTTTTCATATGACTGACAAAAGGGTCTGTGAAACAAAAAAGGTTAAGAACCCCTAGACTAGAGGATGGCCTGATGTTCATTTCTGTTAAGAATTGAGGGTTCTGTCATCTCTTCCCCATATCACCTTCCAAAGATAATTTCCCCTCACAGATAAAGGCTTACAGAGAACCTCATAAACTACAAGCAGTTTACCCCCATTTGATGAAGACAACATTAAAAGAAAAACATCCATTTCAAAATAAATTTACTTATAATTCTTTTATTGATACACATAGAGGATTTGGTCATCTGAACAACAAAAAAACTTCAAAGGCTTTCTAAGTCCTTGTTTCTCGAGGCAAATGAACATATTACATGTTTGATTTTGACCTCAATTCTATTAGGTCTATTACCCTGATGAATTACAGGGGGCTTTATGAGCCCTGATGATGCCCTTTCCTTTCTCCAGCCTCTCAAGACCCATTGTACATTGTCTCTTTAATGCTATACTCTGAAGCCCCTATAACATGCGAGGGTATAAAAGAGTGAAAATATCCCATCATTCTATCTGAACTTCTTTGTCATATAAAGTCGAATGGATTGTCTAAATAAACTCACCTGACAGGATACACAATATACATCAGACCATGTGCCACAAAACAGCTCTTCTTTATTTCACAGAGGAATTAAAGTTTCAAAATATTTACAAAACCATCTCCCATCTTCAAATGTCTTCAAGTTTCTTCCCAGTTTAATCCAAAGCAGTCTCATTTATACATTCTTCACCAAATACAACCAAGTAGTGCTACCCACTACACCTCTAAAGTTGGAAGATTCTGATCCCAAGTCTTCACTGTTTCAAAGTTCACAAAGGTCACAAAAACAACAGCAAAAGTACAAGGCCATGCCCAACACGTCAAAAACACAGCAACGTAACAAGAATAAATGTGATCACTGAAACAACTTTTGATTAAGTCCCATTTCCCTCAGGAGCGTATTTCTCAAACAGATTATTTTTGCAGATCCAAATACAGTTGACCATATAAACCCATATTAAGCCACTCCTAAGGAAGACTGTTACATGGGGGGTAAAAAGCATACAAAAACACAATAGTGAAAAATGACAAGCTGTTTCAGTTTCTTCAAGCCCATTCTTACCCGTTGACCAGAGTCCATCAACTGTGAACCTAAAGCACAATTGAAAGAAATTTACCATCAAGACATTCTGAGTCTCAGGTTGCCATATCCTGATATTTAAAAACTTTAATCACCTACAAGAATTCCACTTCTTATAGACAGGACCCTCTGACACACTTGCCTTCTAGAAAACCTGGAAATTCCTATTTCTCTTTCCCTGTGTTCTCACACCCTCCCTTATTTTGTTCTAATGGTTTTGGTTTCCCCCCAGCTCCTCAGTGCCTACTAGGCAGGTCTACCTCCGGGCGACTGTACTATTCGAACTTACTTCTATGTGTCAAGAAACGAACCTTTATTTTTCTCTATTTTCAGCAGGGGAAGAGGGGCTATAAAAAAAAGCAAAAACAAAAATAGTATCTACTAACACCTAACCAAGCGGTTATTTTCTCCTTTGCTCCCACTGAACATTTTTGATGCAGTAAAGTTGGGGAGTCACTCCTAGAGTATTATTATTTTTAAAGGAAGCTGTTTAATCATGCTTACGGCAATTACCGAGACGTCAATCCAGCTCCCGCGGGTGGCCGGCCTCACCGCCACTCCCCCTTCAAGACGATTCGCTTTTCTCTATTCGCCAGACTAGCTCGACCAACATCTCTGCCATCTTTGCAATCTCTTTAGCCTTTTCCTCGGCTTTCTCACACAATTCCGACACTCTCTCATCAGCTTCTCCACTTGGGTTCTGAACGTGATTCAAAGCGCTCTCCTCCGAGGCCTCCACCTGGGTCTTTATTTGGATTAGCATATTGTCCATCTCCCACAACTTGCTCCTGGTCCTCAAATACGCTCTTCCGTGCTCTCGTATAAGAGATGCAATATCCTCCCGCATTTCGTTGATCACTGGAAGCAGGAACTGCTCGAAATCTTCCTCTGGTTCCAGCAATTCGACCTCCTCTGGTGCTTCCACCTCTTCGATGTCCAAGGGTCGCATTTTCTCCTGCTTCTTCAGAACAGCAGTATCGACGTCCTCCTTCTTCGGCCCCTGGGGACGAGAAACCAAGTCACTGCTGGAGTGGAAGCGACCTACGCTGCTGGTCAACAATACTCCCGGCTTAAAATGTTTCCTCCAAAACCCTTCGCTTCCGAACTACGAGGGAGAGAAACACCTGGCGCGCACGTAGCGAAACGGCGAACAAAATGGGCTCCCAACCGTCAACCAGCGCTCTGTGTTTTTGCGGCGCTTTCACGACATGGCTGGTTTCCTTTACGGTCACGACTCCGAAAAGATCAAAGGCGCGAGCGCGGGCGCGCACCCGTAACGGAGATGTGGTCACAGGGGTGTTCATGCTGTCGCCAGTCTGTCCTGCACTCTGCCCAAGTCTAGTTTCTAATCTGCGCTATGCTCCGCGTTTGCTCGCCATGTCGTAGACGGCTTCCGTGGACGGATTTTACTTTTTTTTTTTTTTAATATAAAAGCGGCCCTCTCTCCCCGCCCCAAATGTCAGTAATTAAGACTGCCTGGCACTCCCTGCGCTTAAATGGGCCAAGCAAGCGCTGCTCTAAGTGCTTAAGTTAAATTGTATTAACTCATTTAACCTTCACAACAAATCTGTGACAGGCCCATATTACAGGTGGGAAACTGGCTAATGGTTTGGATTTGAACTCTGCAGTTTTGGTCCGCAGTCTTGGCTACCACACTTTGCCCCCACTCTGGGACAGAGCCCTTCAGTAAAAAGCCGTGAATGCTAATAGCCCTTTCCTTTGTACTTTCTGCCACTCACTTGTGTACATTTGTACTGGGGAAATTTGTCTTTTGCTGCTTTGTGTTGTTATGGTGAGTAGTTTCTTGGTCTCTTCATCAGACCCTTAGGATTCAGTTCTGTTCTCAGCCCCTCCTGGCAGCCTGGCATCGGGTACGGCCTGAGAGAATGTTTTAGAGAGAAGGAATTCTTCCCTAAAATGTAAGTGCCTCTTTCAGGCACCTGTGTGTCCCCACCACCCAGGAGGATCCGGCAACCACTTCATAAATGTTGCTTTAATATTCATTTAACAAGTGTTTTCATCATTGAGAGCATGCCATTTTGGAATGGGATGCAGTATATTGCTATGTGTGGCTCGTTCACCGTGTGCCAGAGTAGCAGTAATTTGGGGAAATCGTGCTTGCTTACGTGCCACAGATCAGAGCTTCAGTTTTCCAGTCGGATAAATAAAGGCCAGTGATCCCAGTCTGCAAATCTGTCAGTGCTTAAAAAGCATAAGTGAGAGGATGTGCATACAAGTGTTTTGCAAACCTCCCCGTACTAGCAGATGTAAGTGGTGGTATTATCATTGTGATTAGACAGCTTATGGTGGTGTTTGATGCCAAAGGTTTTGGAGTCAGAATTTGTTCCTAGTTCTTCCAGTTACTTGCCCTCTGGCTTTGGACGAGGCGGATAACCTGAACACACCTCTCTGGACCTCAATTTCCTCCTCTTATCCCAGGGTGGGCATTGGACATGGTGGTACTTAATTAGGGTGACCATATGGCATGGTTTGTCCAATGTTTTAAAACTTGTGTCCTGACATGATAATTAGTAGTGTCCCTACTCTCAAAAATGTCCTGGTTTGATAAATTAGACTTTACTAAAATTATGAGTATCTGGTCATAAAAAGACACTATTAGGAGAATGGAAAGGCAGGCCGCAGAGGAGAGAGAAGATATTTTCAATAGATGTGTCTGAAAAAGCATTCATACTAAGGAAATATTGAGAACTACTGCAGATCCATAAGAAAAAGCCAAACAACTCAATTATAAAATGGCAAAAGACTTGAGCCAGCACTTCACATCCAAATGGCCAGTGAAAATATGAAAAAGTGCTTAACTTCACAGAATGGCATTAGACCTCCATTAGAATGACTAAAATTAAAATCACTGGCAATACCAAGTGTTGGTGTGTATGTGGAATAAGGTAGGTTGAATCACGTCCCCACAAAGACATGTTCAGTCCTAATCCATGGTTCGATGGGTGTTCAATCCCTGTGGGTGTGAACACATTTGTAAATAGGACCTTCAATGATCCTATTTCAATGAGGCCAAATCTAATCTTGATCTTAATCCAATATGACCGGAGTCCTCATAAAGAGAGGAAATCTAGACAGAGACAGACAACTGAGCAGGAGGAGACGCCAGAGAAGGGGCAGAAGAAAACAGATTGCCATGTGATGGAGCAGAGATTGAGCCAGCACCAGAATGCTGCAACCTGCAGAGAAAGCATGACCTACCAGTACCTCAATTTTGGATTTCTTCCCTCCAAAACAATAAATTCCTGTTGTTTAAGCCACCTAGCCTGTGGTATTGTTATAGCAGCCCTCGTAAACTAAGACATAGAATACTATGCTAATAGCACTTATTGGCACTCTCATACATTTCTGATGGGAGTATAAATTGGTATAACTTTGGAAAACTGTTTGGCAGTACCTACTAAAGTTAAACATATACCAACCCTATGACCTAGCAATATGACTTCTAGGTATATGCTCAAGAGATTTTTAGTCCATATGTCCACAAAAGGACATATACAAGAATACACATAGCAGTTTTATTTTAAGAACCCTAAGTTGAAAAAACCCAAATGTCCATCAGCAGCAGAATAAATAAAGTGTAGTGTATGTCTTCAGGGGTATATTAGTTATACATTGCTGCATAACAAGTTATCCCCAAATTGAGCAGATTAAAACAACAAACATTTATTATCTCACCTAATTTGGGGAGTGGCTTAGCTGGCTCAGGATCACTCAGGTTGCAGTGATCCAAGAGAAAGAGATGTCACACTTTTTTTTTTAAAGATTTATTTTATTTATTCACACACACCCCCTCGTCGTTTGCACTCACTGCTCTGTGTCCATTCGCTGTGTGCTCTCTGTGTCTGCTTGTCTTCTCTTTAGGAGGTACTGGGAACCGAATCTGGGACCTCCCATGTGGGAGAGGGGTGCTCAATCGCTTGAGCTGCCTCTGCTCCCTGCTTTGCTGTGTCTCTTGTTGTCTGTCCTCTTTCTTTCTCCTTGTTGCATCATCTTGTTGCATCAGCTCGCCACACCTGCCTATCATGCCAGGAGGCACCAGGAACCGAAACTGGAACCTCCCATGTGGTAGACAGGAGCTCAATCACTTGAGCCACATCTGCTTATCCACACTGACTTTTTTTTTTTTTAATTTTTTATTTTTTTATTTATTTATTACATATCCCCCCCCTTCTGCCTGCTCTCGCTGTGTGTCCATTCTTCTGTGTTTTTCTATGTTTGCTCCTTGTCTCCCCCCAACTTCTGCGGCGACGCACCGAGTCGGCCCTCCGCGGCAGCGGCTCACTCCGTTCATGGGTGGCTCCATTCCGTTTTCACGGGCGGCTCCGCTCCATGTTTTGCGGGCAGCAGTCCTCCATGTTTTTTGCGGGCTGCCGGCTTCCACTTCGCAGGCAGCAGTTCCGCTTTTCAAGGGTGACTTTGCCATACCCGTGGGGACTCCGCCCTGCCCGTGGCAGCTTTTTGCCTTGCCCACGGAGGCTTTTGCCCCGCCCACGGTGGCTTGCCTTTCTCAAGGCCGTCTGCCCGCTCGGAGAGGTCCCCGGGTTCGGTTCCCGGGGCCTCCCATGTGGTACCCCGGCGCGCTCTTTATCCACTGAGCTATCTAGCCGGGCCCCACACTGACTTTTTAAAACAATTTTTTTTTATTAGAGAAGTTTTAGGTTTACAGAAAAATCATGAAAAAATTGTGTTCCCATATAACGCCCCTATTGTTAACACTTTGCATTAGTGTGATACCTTTGTTACAATTGATGAAAGAATATTAAAACTGTACTACTAGCAAAGCAGATGTGGCTTAACCAGTTGGGCACCTGCCTACCACATGGGAGGTCCTGGGTTCAGGTCCCGGTGCCTCCTAAAAGAAGATGAGCAGATGCTACCCCCACCACAAACAGCAGATGCCACAAGCCAGCAGACACCGCAGCCTGTAGATGTGGCTCAGGTCATTGGGTACTTACCTCTCACGTGGGAGGTAGTTTTGGGTGCCTCCTGGAGAAGGCGAGCAAACAATGAGCAGACAGATGAGAGAACCATCTGGGGGAAGGGGGGATAAAGAAAGAAAAATAGAGTAAATAATAAATCTTAAAAAAAAAAAAACTGTACTGTTAACTACAGTCCATAGTTCACATTATGGTGTATTTTCCACATATATCACCCAATTATTAACACCGTGCATTAGTGTGATATAGTTATTATAATTCATGAAAGAACATTTGTATAATTGTACTATAGACTGTACCTCATCATTTAAAATAGGGCTCAGTTTGATTGTAACTGTGTGAATATGGATAGAGTTGATGGTAACACATTACAGTGAGTATAAGTAACACTGCTGATTTATAAATGTGACTGTGGCTGAAAGGGGCAGTAAGGATGTAAATATCAATTGAAAGGAAGGTACAGGATAATCTAGGAACTGTATAACATAGTGATTTTGGTGGTGGATGAAGACTGTGGTTAATAATACAAATACAAGAATGTTCTTCTATTACAAGGTGTTAAGAATATGGTGATGCATGGGAAAAATAAAACGGTTCACTGTGTTGTTCTTCTATGTTTTACCTTTTAATTTTTATTCTAGTAATGTATATATGGCCTAAAATTTCCCATTTTAACTGCATTCACATATATAATTTGTTAGTTACACTCATGGTATTGTGTTACTATCACTACCAACCATTTCTAAAACTTTAAAATCAACCTAAATACTGTACAAATTAAGCATTAATTCCCCATTCCCTATGTCTAACTCATTTCGCATATGGTAACATATATTCCAGATTCTAACTCTGAAAGTTTGCTTATTCTATTTATTTTACATCAGTGAGATCATACAATATTTGTTCTTTTGTGTCTGGTTGATTTCACTTAGCATGATGTCTTCATTATATTGTCGCATGTATCAGGACTTCATTCCTTTTTATGGATGATAATATTCCATTATATGTATATACCACATTTCATTTATCCATTATTCAGTTGATAGACACTTGCGTTGCTTCCATCTTTTGATAATTGTGAATAATGCCACTATTAACATTGGTGTGCAAATATCTGTTCAAGTCCCTTCTTTCACTTCTTTGGGGTGTATACCTAGTAGAGGGATTGCCAGGTCATATGGTAATTCTATACCATAAGAGGAACTGCCAAACTGTCTTCTAAAATGGCTGCATCATTTTACATTCCCACCAGCAATGAATGAGTGTTCCTCTTCTCCACATCCTCTCCAACACTTGTAATTTTCTGTTTTTTAATAGCAGCCATTCTAGTGGGTGTGACATAAGATCTCACTGTGGTTTTGATTTGCATCTCTGTAATGGCTAATGAGGTTGAGCATCTTTTCCTGTGCTTTTTTAGCCATTTTTATATCCTCTTTGGAGAAATGTCTATTTTTTTTTTTTGGTTACATATCCCGTCCCCCCCTCCGCCCCCCGCTTTCTGCTTGCTCTTGCTGTGTGTCCATTCTTCTGTGTTTTTCTATGTCTGCTTCTTGTCTCCCCGGGTCTTTGTGGCGACGCGCCGAGTTGGCCCTCCGTGGAGGTGGCTCGCTCCGTTCGTGGGTGGCTCCATTCTGTTTTCACGGGCGGCTCCACTCCATGTTTTGCGGGCCGCAGTGCTCCATGTTTTGCGGGCTGCCCGGTTTCCGTGCTTCGCAGGCGGCAGCTCCGTGTTTCATGGGTGACTTTGCCATGCCCGTGGCGGCTCCGCGCTGCCCGTGGTGGCTTTTTGCCTTGCCCACGGTGGCTGTGCCCCGCCCACTGCGGCTTGCCTTTCTCAAGGCCATCTGCCCGCTCGGAGAGGTCCCCAGGAACCAAACCTGGGGCCTCCCATGTGGTATACTGGCGCTCTTATCCACTGAGCTATCTAGCCGGCCCCGAGAAATGTCTATTCAAGTCTTTTGCTCATTTTTCAATTGGGTTGTTTGTGCTTTTATTGTTGAGTTGTAGTATTTCCTTATTTATTCTGGATGTTAAACCCTTATCAGATATGGGGTTTCTAAATACTTTCTCCTATTGAGTCAATTGTCTTTTCACATTAATGATAAAGTCTTTGATGCCCAAAAGTTTTTAATTTTGAGGAGGTTCCATTTTTTTTTCTTTTGTTGCTTGTGCTTTGGGTATAAAACCTAAGAAACCATTGCTTAACAAGATCCTGAAGATGCTTCCCTACATTTTCTCCTTGGAGTTTTATAGTCCTGGTTCTTAAATTTAGGACTTTCATCTATTTTGAGTTAATTTTTGTATATGGTGTAAGATAGGGTTCCCCGTTCATTCTTTTTTTAAAAGATTTATTTTTTTATTTATTACATATCCCCCTCGCTTTCTGCTTGTTCTTGCTGTGTTCATTCTTGCGTTCTTCCGTGTCTGCTTGTCCACCCCCCCAGGTGTGGTGACCCACCATGTCAGCTCACTGCGCGGTGGCCTGCCTGCTCGCAGGGGAGCTTGCCCTGCTTGCAGCGGCTTTGCCCTGCCCATGGCGGCTTGCCTTCTCAAGGCAGTCTGCCCACTTGAGGAGGCCCCGGGAACCGAACCCAGGACCTCCCATGTGGTAAACTGGCACCCTACCAACTTGGCTACAGCCACCCCCCCTCCCCCGTTCATTCTTTTGCATACGGATATCCAGTTCTCCCATCACCATTTGTTAAAGAGACTATTCTCTACTAATTGAGAGGACTTGGCAGCCCTGTCAAAAAATCAATTGGCGACAGATGTGAGTTCCTAGATCTTAACTCTCAATTTGATTCCACTGGTCTATATATCTATCCTTCTGCCAGTTCCATGCTGTTTTGGACACTGTAGTTTTGTAATAAGCTTTAAAGTCAGGAAGTGTGAGCCCTCCAACTTCGTTCTTCATTTTCAAGATGGTTTTGGCTATTTGGGACCCCTTAACTTTCCAAATAAATTTGATAATTGGCTTTGCCATTTCTTTAAAGTAGGCTGCTAGAATTTTTATTGGAATTGGATTGAATCTAGAAATTTCTTTGGGTAGCCTTGACATTTTAATGTCAATGAACACGGAATATCCTTCCATTTTTTAAGGTCTTTTTAAAATTTCTTTTAGCAATGTTTTGTAGTTTTTTGTATATAAGTCCTTTACATCCTTGGTTAGATTTACTCCTAGATATCTCATTCTTTTAGTTGCTATTGTGAATAGAATTTTTAAAATTTCTTGTTCCTATTGTTGATTCCTTGTGCATAGAAATACTACTTATTTTGGAGTTTTGAACCCCATCACTTTGCTGAAAACATTATTAGCTTAGGAGCTTCTTTGTGGATTTTTGGGGATTTTCTGTATATAGGATCATATCATCTGCAAGTAATGAAAGTTTTACTTCTTCCTTTCCAACTTGAATGCCTTTTATTTCTTCTTCTTGCCTAATTGCCTTGGCAAGAACTTCCAGTACAATGTTGAATAACAGTGGTGACAGTGGACAGACATCCTTGTCTTGTTCCTGATCTTAGAGGGAAAGTAGGATGTTAGATGTGGGCTTTTCATATATGCCCTTTATCATGTTGAGGAAGTTTCCTTCTATTCCTAGGTTCTAAGTGTTTTTTTATCAAGGAAGCGAGCAGTATTTTGTCAAATGCCTTTTCTGTGCCAATTAAAATGATCATGTTTTTTCCCTTCTTCATACTGTTAAGGTGGTACATTACATTAGTTGATTTTCTTATGTTGAAAACCACTCTTACATACCAGAGATAAATCCCACTTGATCATGGTGTATAATTCTTTTTAATGTGCTGTTGGATTTGGTTTGCTAGTAATTTGTTGATGATTTTTATATCTATATTCATAAGAGAAATTAGTGTGTAGCTTTCATTTCTTGAGGTATCATTATCTGTGTTTGGTATGAAGGTGATTGTATTAGTCAGCCAAAGGGGCGCTGGTGCAAAGTACCAGAACTCTATTGGCTTTTATAAAGGGTATTTATTTGGGGTAGAAGCTCACAGTTACAAGGCCCTAAAGAGTCCAACTCAAGGTACCATAAGAGGTACTTTATCACCCAAAGTCTGCTGCCACATTTTGACGCAAGATGGTGGGCAACATCTGCAAGGGTTCAGCCTTCCTCTTCCTTCTTAAGTCTCCATGGGTCCAGCTTCTTCTGATCTCAGCTGTAGGCTGGCATAAGGCTCACCTCAGGGTCTCTTCAGCTGCAAAATGTCAGGCTCCCCTCTCTTCCTGGGGCCTCTGCCATGTCTATGGGGCTGTTTCTCTTCCTCTGTGTCCTTCTTCCCTGTGTGTCTACTTCCGTGTGAGAGTCTGTTTTATCAGCCCACCAAAGGGGCTGGGACTCAACCCTGAGTCCCACTCTAATGACGTGGATGATCGTGTTAACCCTAATCTTAACACGAGTTAATCAGATATCTCAGCTGAATCTAACACACTCAAAGGGTTATCACACCCAGAGGAAAAGACCAGTTTACAAACATAATCAAATATCTCTTTTTGGAATTCATAAATAAGATCAAACTGTCACAGTTATGTTGGCCTCATTAAATTAGTTAGGGAGTGTTCCTCCTTTTCAGTTTTTGGAAGAGTTTGCACAGCCTTGAAGTTAAATCTTTGAATGATTGGTAGAATTCCCCTGTGAAACTACCTGTCTTGAGCTTCTCTTTGTTGGGAGGTTTTTGATTACTGATTCAATCTATTAGTAATTGGTTTGTTGAGACCTTCTATTTCTTCTTTTTTCAAAAACAGCTTTATTGATATCCAATTTCACAAATCATACAATTCACCCATTCAAGGTGCAGATTCAATGCTTTTAGTATATTCACAGATTTGTGCAACCATCACTGCAATTTTTTAACATTTTCATTACTCCCCAAAGAAACTCTACACCTCATAACCATCATCCCCCTATTCCCTCCATCACCCCTTGGCCTATGCAACCAGTAATCTACTTCTGTCTCTATGGATTTGCCTATTCTGGACATTTCATATAAATGAGAGCATACATTATGTGGTCCTTTGTGACTGGTTTCTTTCACTTAGCACAATGCTTTTGAGTGTCATCCGTGTTGTGGCATGTATCAGTGCTTCATTTCTTCTTATGGCTGAATAATATTCCCTTGTATGGATATACCAGTTCTATTTATCCATTCATCAATTGATGGACATTTGGGTTATTTCCACTTTTTGGCTATTATGATTGGATAATTTCTGCCCCTCTTTTTTTGAAAACAAATCAAATTTATTGATACATATTAATAAAGCATCAATCTATTCAAAGTGTACAATCAATGGTATATTATATAATCACATAGTTGTGCAATTCATCACTTCAATTTTATTACAGCATTTTCATTATTTCAATAATAGTAATAATAAACAAAGAAAAAGACAAAAATTCATATCTATGCTTCCCCTGCTGTACATAGCTGCAATTTCTGCCTATTCTTGCTTATTTATTTAAAAGCAGTTTTATTGAGATATATTCACATACCATATAATCCATCCAAAGTGTATAATCAATGGCTTTTAGTGTAATCACAATGTTGTGCATTCATCACCACAAAAATTTTAGAACAATTTCATTACTCCAAAACAGAAAAACTCCACACTGCTTAGCAGGCACTTCTCAATACCTCCTATTTCTTCCTGAGTCAATGTAGGTAGTTTGTGTGTGTCTAATAATTTGTCCATTTCTTTAAGGTTATCTAATATATTTGCATACAGTTGTTCATAGTATCCATTTATGGTCTTTTATGTCAGCAGGGTCAGTAACAATGTCCCCCTTTCCATTTCTGATTTTCATTACTTATATCTTTTCTCTTTTTTTGTCAGTCTAGCCATTTCTGTTGATATATTCAGAAAATCAACCTGTGGTTTTATTGATTCTATTGTTTTTATTTCTATTTCATTTTCCCCACTCCAATCTTTGTTATTTCCTTCCTTCTGCTTGCTTTGGGTTTAGTTTGCTCTTCTTTTTCTATTTCTTCCAGTTTTGAGGTTAGGTCTCTGATTTGAAGTCTTTCTTCTTTTTTAATGTAAGCATTTAAAGCTATACATTTCACTGCATCCCACAGGTTTTGATATTTTCATTTTCATTCATCTCAAGATATTTCCTAATTTTGCTTCTGATTTCCTCTTTAATCCATTGGTTGTTTAAGAATATGTTGTTTAATTTCCACATATTTGTGAATTTTCCATTTCTCCCTTTGATAATGATTTCTAACTTCATTCCATTTTGGTCAGAGAATATACATTGTTTGATTTCAATATTTTTTAATCTATTGAGACTTGTTTTGTGACCCAATATATGGTCTCTGCTGGAAAATGATCCATGTGCACTTGAGAAGAATATATATTCTGGTTTTTTTGGGTGCAGTGTTCTATTTATGTCTGTTGGGTCTAGTTGGTTTAATGCAGGGGTTCTTAACCTTTTTTGTTCCACAGACCCCTTTGCCAGTCAGGTGAAAACCATGGACCCCTTCCTGTAGCAGCAGATAGTTTTATGACACAACTAGCTTTGGGTCTAACAACTACCAATATTTCGAAGCATGGATGAGCATAAGTGATTTTTTTTAGATATGTAACAACTGCAATGTGATATGAAATGAATACTACTGCAATTTATTGCATACATTCATAAGTGAAGGAAATGCTAGATTTCAGTTAGAGGTCAGAGAAAAAAGAAGTTGATTTTTTCAATTCAATTTCATGGAACCCCTGAAATCTTCCACAGAACCCCTGGGGTTAAGAACTCCTGGTTTAATGTATCATTTAAGTCCTATACTTCTTCATTGATCTTCTGACTATATGTTTTATCCATTATTGAGAGTGGTATGTTAAAGTCTCTTATTATACATGTAGAACTATCAATCTCTCCCTTCAAATCTGTCTGTATTTGCTTCCTATAATTTTGGGTTCTGCTGTTAGGTGCATATATATTTATAATTGTTGCATCTTCCTGTTGAATTGTCCCCTTTTACATTATGTAATGACTATCTTTGTCCCTTTTATCCAATATTAGTACAGCCACCCCAGCTCTCTTTTGGACACTACTTGCATGGTATTTTTTTTTCCCATCTTCTCACTGTAAACCTACTTGTATCTTTGACTTTAAGGTGAGTCTCTTGCAACAGCATATAATTGGGTTATGCTTTTTTTACCCATTCTGCCAATCTTTGCCTTTTGACTGGAGAGTTTAAGCCATTTACATTTTAAGTCAATACTAATAATGCAGGACTTTCTCCTGCTATTTTGCTATTTAGCCTTTTTAAGTCTTCAAACTTTTTTTTCTTAGGTACTGGGAGCTGGGGATTGAACCTGGGACCTTGTATGTGGGAAGCCAGTGCTCAACCACTGAGTCACATCAGTATCCCTGAGTTGATTTTTGTGCTTGTTGTTTGTTTTTGTTTTTTTTCAGGAGGCACCAGGAACTGAGCCCAGGACCTCCCATGTGGCAGGTTGGTGCTCAACTGCTTGAGCCACATCGGCTCCCTCTTTTTTCAGTCTCACTTCCTTTGAAGTGTACTTTTATATTTATTTGCTTTCTTGTGTTTTACAATATTGAGTGCCTTTTCATTAATATCTGGATATATTTTTCATCTGTTTTCCCTGTGGTTACCATGGGGTTAAAATTTAACATCCTAAATATAAAACAATTATATTTGGTTTGATACCAAAACTTAATTTCAATAGCATGCACATATACTTTTCCTATACCCATATGGCCCCCACCAATTATTTTACTTGTTACAAATTCTATCTTTGTACATTGTATGTCCAAAAACCTAGATTTATCATTACTTTTTAAAACTAGTTATTCCATTTATGTAAATTTCAAAAGCATATATACTAAAAGAAGTGAGAATAGAGGTTACATTTGAAGAGGAACTTTTGGAAGGGACACAGAGGAGGCTACCCTGAGGTCAGGAAGTGTTCTGCACTTTCATCTTGGCGATGGTTCCACAGGTGTTTTCACTTTTTTTCTTAAGGATTTATTTATTTCTCCCCAACCCCCCTTGTTGTTTTTGCACTCACTGTCTGCTCTCTGTGTGTTCTTCTGTGTCTGCTTGTCTTCTCTTTAGGTGGCACCAGGAACCAATCCTGGGACCTTCCGGAGTGGAGAGAGGTGCTCAATCTCTTGTGCCACCTCAGCTCCCTGGTCTGCTGCATCTCTTATTGTCTCTCTTCTGTGTCTCCTTTTGTTGCATCATCTTGCTGTGCCAGCTCTCCGCTCAGGCCAGCACTCAGTGCAGGCCAGCATTCCATGTGGGCCAGCACTCCGCGTGGGTCAGTTTGCCTTTCACCAGGAGGCCCTGAACCCTGGACCTCCTATATGGTATACGGGAGCCCAATCGCTTGAGCCACATCCACTTCCCTGTTTTTACTTTTATAATTCATTGAGTTGTGTTATGATTTGTAGTTTTATTTAGGCATGTATAAAAAATGAAATGTACATTATAAAACAAAGAGTTGGTTCTGGATTTAACAGAAAGAGTGAAGGGGGAAACCTGAAGTCTGAAGTCTGGCCCAGTGGTCAGTACTGTCCGGTGAGAAGACAGGAGGGTTGGGTCTGGGGCTGTCATTCCTGTGGCAGGCTCAGGACCTAGCTCAGAGTTCTCGCTCAGGGTCCTTGATAGGTGACATAGTTCTGGTCCACACAAGCAAGAGGAAACCCAGATCCCTGTAAACCCAGGTTATTAGGCTAGTGACACTGGGTGGGGAACTCTGCAATTAGGTCAAGCATCCTTAAGTGATAGTCTGTTCTGAACCAGGAAGAAATCCTTGCCTTTGCAGCAATGCCCTGGGAACCAGAGGTGGATTCCATGTACCCTCTTTCTTGTTATGGGAATTTGGAGTACAGGGCATGATCTTCCCACATCTCAGAAGAGTATGGGAAAAGGTTTCCAGGCTCCTGGGCTCTGCACATTAGCTAGGAGTCCTCAGGAAACCAGGTGGTTCCCAGGGCTTGAAATAGTCTATGGACCAAAGACTAAGACAACCTCTTCTTGTTAGGAGGGACTGAAAGGATACGAAGCAATCAGGATTTAGTGAGTTCCATTGGATGGGTGAGCAGGAAGAGGAAGCAGGACCAATGAACTGGAGAGAGACCTGGCTTCTGCTGTGTGGACTGGGCCCACATAGGTTTGAGCCTGGTGGCCACTAGCGCTGCAGGGTCAGGTAGACAACGTGGTGGATCCCAGGCTCTCCAAACCAATGCTGGCACTGCAGCCAGCATCTAGAAGTTCTTGGTGTTATCTGGTCCTGAGGTAGAGTCCTTCTCCCAGGTCCAGAAATCTGGCTCTAGGTCCACGTGGGTGTGTGCAGCTCAATGATGGCACTGCCTACCAAGGATCTCTTTTGCGTAGGCGAGCCCAGAACCTGCCAAGCAAAGGAGAGGAGGAGCAGGTGGTTCAATGGAGCAAAACCTGAGTGCTTGTGAGCCAGAGGTGGGAACTCCGATCTTCCCCCACTCTATTTTCCTGCCCTTGTTTCTTCCTCTTCTCACTTCTCCCCCTTACTCTCTTGTTCTCTGTCACTTTTCTTCAAGAGTTTAGGACTATTGAAAAAATATATAAATATTTAAATAATCACCTAATCCTGTGTTGTCCAGTACAGTAGCTTCTATCCTCAATGTGAATGTTGAGCAATTGACATGTGGCTAGTTCAAATTGAGATGTGATATAGTACTATTGGTTTTGCATTTAACTTTTTAGTTACTCTTACTGATAATCTTCACTTCCTCACACTACTTCAGGCTACACTCTCCTGCCTTTTCCTTTCAACCTGCAGAACTCCCTTCAGGAATTCTTGTAGCATAGAGGTCTTTTTTTTGACAAACTCTGTTTTTGTTTATCTGTGAATATTTTAAACTCTTTCTAATTTTTAAAGGACACTTTTGCTGGATAAAGTATTTGGGGCTGGCAGTTTTTCTCTCTCAGTACCTTAAATATATCATACCATTATGCTCAGTGGTTTCTGATGAGAAATCAGCACTTAGTCTTATTTAGGATTCCTTGTATGTGAGGAATCACTTTTCTCTTGCTGCTTTTATTTTTTTTTAAGATTTTATTTATTTATTTATTTATCTGTTTTGGTCAGCCACAGGCGTGCCTTTTGAAATATACCAAAGATTGGTCGGTCTTTATAAAGGGTATTTATTTGGGGTAGAAGCTTACAGTTACCAGGCCACAAAGCATAAATTTCTTCCCATACCAAAGTCCATGTTTCGGAGAAAGATGGCTGCCGACGTCTCCAGGGTTCAGGCTTCCGGATTCCTTTGTT
>PVKH010001874.1:0-28859 GCA_004027955.1 Chaetophractus vellerosus
ATAAGTAACTTGTGGCTAAATCATTATAAAATGTCACATTAATGATCTTGTCACATTAAGTAGCGTGTATTTTATCCTGAAGGTAAGAATAACCAGTTGAAGTTTTCTTAAGCAAGGGAGAGGAAAGAAAGAAAAGAAAGAAAAGAAAGAAAAGGAGGGAAGGAGGGAAGGAGGGAAGGAGGGAAGAAAGGAAGAAGGGAAGAAAGAAGGGAAGAAAGGAGGGAAGAAAGGAGGGAAGGAAGGGAGAAAGATGATAGTTAAATTTGAGAGAACCAAAAATGGAGGCAGAGAGACCAGTTATGAAACCACTACAATTGTCCAAGTAAGACACACCATAAAGGTTCAAACTTGTAGAAAAGAGTGGTGGCAGGAGTGGGGAGCAGTGGGCACGAAAAGATCAGAATTTGGTAAAGGACTGGATAGGCGGGGCAACTGTTGATGACACTGAGTAATTAAAGATAACTCTCAGGCTTCTAGAACTTAGAGAATTTTAGAAGAGAAAAAATGTAGGGGATGAATATGGAGTTTAGTTTTATAACTAAAACTATTTAAAGTGCCTATTGCCATTAAAGGAAGATGTCTAATAAATGGCTGCAATTAAATAGTTAATCTATTTAAACTATTTAAAGTGCCTATTGTCATTAAGGGAAGGTGTCTAATAAATGGCTGCAATTAAATGAGTACGACACTTTGGGGAGAAATCCTAGAAAAGTTTGGGGTCATCAACATATGTATACATGATAGCTGAAACCACGGGGCTGGATGAAATCACCTATGTATATACCCTGCAATACAAAGAGCAGTGAGCTCTGAGGACAGTGTCCTGGAGGAAGGGCAACATTTTAAGGATGGGCAGAAGAAGAGGAGCCCCCAAGGACACAGAAAACAAACAGCCAGAAGAATATGAAGAGATAGAAGTGTTTTGAAAGTCCAGAGTGAAGAGATCCAAGAAAGGCTGTCCAAAACAGACCTTCTCCAAAAGTTAATGATTTCTAATACCTTACTGTTAACAGTTTTTAAAAATGACAATGCTAATAAACAAAAATCTTCTACTAACAAACAAATTTGTTTTGAATCTTCTAATTTCTCCATTTCTTTGTTTTCTTGTCCCATCCCCCTCATACCCTTATATTTGCTTTCAAGGGGTATAGAATGTGATGTACGACGTATGGCAACAGAGCAAGTAAACAAGAATGTGGTGAGGAATACGGTATAAATGTGAGCTTTAACCCTTTTCACTTGAGATATCTCTAAACTGCCTTGTGGAAAATAAGCCATGTTTGCTTCTGTTCCCCATATTCAGGTTTGATTATGCAGGTAATGGCTTATTCCACTTTTCACTTGCCTTTTGATGCTCACTCAAAAAATTTGGAGTTTTTTGGCCCTTCTTTTAGGGGCAAGTAGGGAATAGAAAATAAATTCAATTCAAGCAATATACTTATGTAAATGGTGCTCATATTTTTATATGAAAACTCGAAGCCAGTTATTCAAAATGAGTATCACGTTTGTTTTGACTGCAGACTGAAAGCAGACCACCACCACTACTTCTCCTCGTAGTAGCCAAGCATAACAAGAAACACAAGCAAGCAAAAAACCACACATAAAACAAATCCTAAGGAATGTATGCAGAAGCTAAATAAACAGTAGAGGTCACCAAACACAGGCACTGTCAGGAAAAGGGGAATGAAATCTATGGTAAAAGAGAAACCACCTGCCAATTTCAAATAATTCACCTCCAGGAATTGACTGTGGTGAGCCTCCTTGCTGATCCTACACAGTCACCACTCAGACTTTCTATGCTTTGAACATTGGCAATAACAATCTCAAATTTCATGCAGTGCAGAGCTTAGCACACAGGTGTTATAATCACAATTTCAACCTGGAAAGTGTCCTTGACCTATTTAACTGGTTAGCTGTCTGTGGTGTTCTGAATTTGGGAAAAGCAAAAATAAATCCTTAAGCTTGATTTTTGGTGCCATCAATGTCAAGCATCTCTATTCCTTTTGTTGAATTAATTCTGAAATCTATAGTAACTCATTATCTGGCAACTCTCCCTATAATATGGAAAGAAGTAAGAATGTGACTGGAGTTTTGAAGGGGTTTGAACATAATATTTCATTTTAAGATCTTTCTGGAAGTTTACAACTCTAAGATAGGTCCCAGGACTGGAGCCACAAAAATAAACTCATCTGTTATATCAAGACAGGCATCAGGGAAGCTCTTGGGTAATATGGTACAAGTTTGGACTGGGAAGGCAAATGATAAGGTTCTCTAATAATGATTCAGGCAAGGTCTGAAGAACCAAGCTGAGGTGGCAGGGGTTCTTGAGAGGTAAGTTGACACAACAAGAGAAAATCTGGGAGGTTGTTTGATACGGAGACTTCTGAGTGAAGAGGAATTTGGCAATTAGAATGTTGCTGGGCCATGGTTGTCTCGAAGCTCTTACTTGACTGAAGTGCTGGGGAATGAAGTCTCTGGTAAAGAGATTCAGTCACAAAGAGGCAAGAGTAAGGAATGGCGAAAGAGTTTGCTTGGTAGGCAAACTTTCAGAATAATTCAGGAAATGAGTCTATGGCAGAATTCCAAGACATAAACTGGGCACCTTGAAGGTCATAGCATTGGGAACCACTGAGTTTCACTTTATCACAATGGGACTGAAGAAGGAAGTGGGATGACAGGGAAGAACAAGAATGGGAACCCTAATTTTTCACTAGGAATTTAATTTCCAGCCTAGGGGAGGGTTAAATAAATATAATTTGGGTAAAATGAAGGAATCTAAAGTAGCCCGGGTCAGCCTTTCAGGAAGGGGACCTAAATACTGAGGTTTAGCTGTGAATCACAATAGATGGGGGAAAGGTAGTGGCTGCTGGAAAAAACCTAGTACTCACCCCGTACTCCTCTCACACCCCACCCCTTGCCCCAACATTGCTATTAGGTCAGGTGTCATTAAAGAGTTCATCCACTAAAGAGCAAGGGAGAAGAGAAGGGTAAAATGAAGTTAGATGATGGACTGGCAACACAAAGGACAATGGCTACTGCCTACCCGTGACATATTATTTTCAAGACTTTGCTATAGGAAATGGGAATCTAATGTTAGAAAGAACAACATGGCCAGATAGTCTAGCTATCTTTGTGCCATCTGAAACTGCTCCACAAACTTCCTAGTATTTGGATACTTAAAGTATGCTGGAATACCAAAAGTGACAGAGAACTCACTCCTTTAAGAGGAAGTCTATTTACTCTTTGGAATGCTCTATTAAAACTTTTTCCTTTAAACTGAGCTCAAATCTATCTGTCTGAGGCTTGGACCTTATTCTAGCCTTTAGAACAAGTAAAATAGAGTAATCACTAATAAGTTCCTCTGCATCATGGTCACTATGTTCTGAATGCCTTCCAATTTGTCTATATCCCTCTTAAAATTTGATTAATAGGCATGAAACTCCAATCTAGTGAGCAAAGAATAGATAGGGAGTGGGAGTAGTGCCTCTACTATCCTTTATACAATAGTTTCAAACATAAAACTTGAGGAAAAAAACAAAAAGAATTAGGTTGTCCCCTCCAACCATGAGATATGGATAACCTAACTATATCAACTAAACTTTCAGCATCTTTTAAGACAGTACTCAGGTCAATCTATAAAGATAATACATATTAACTGTAGAACTTTCGGGAAAATGAAAAAGAATTAAGAAAATTTAAATCATATGTAATTCTAGCAGAGCCTGGGCATGGCAGATGATAACTGAAGAAAATGGCATGGTGGGACCAACACTACTAATAAGTAGAGGGGAGAAAAAATAAATTGGTGTTAAACAGGGCAGAGCTAGTAGTGAGGGGAAGAATTGACTACAAAGAAGCATAAGAAAATCTTGGGGGTTGATGGAATTGTTCTGTAATTTCATTGTGATGGTTACAAGACTGTATGCATTTGTTAAAAAGCATAGAACTACACAGTAAAAAGGGTAAATTTTAACTCTGTAAATAACACCTCAATTTAAAAATTTAATACAGTAAAAATATATGCATTATGATTCCATTTTGTAGAAATATAGTTATATGCCAAAATGTTAACAATGGTTATTACCAGAGGGTAGGTTTATGGATTTTCTGAAAGACATTCCAGTTAGAAGTGGGAATACAGTTGAAAAATAAAGCATAGAAGATTGGGACGGTTAAAACAAGATAATGTGAATGCAAAAATTATTAGCAGAAAACCACTGGAAATTCTGAAATCAATTGAGAGATAAGGCAGAAATGAAATAGATAAAGATATATGTACATGTGGGTAGAATGTGAGAAGCTTGCATTCCTATTGTGCTTGAATTGGCCTTTATGCAAAAGAGGTTGCTCCTCACTAATCTAAACCCCTGAATAAAATGCTTAGGCTGGGGGAAGGGAGAAAGACCAAAGACAGAACTCTTTATCACACAAATAGAGCCCACTCTTCGGCTAATCAGTACACTTTGAGATTGGTTGTTCAACTTGTGGGAGAACAGTTAATATGGGTGGGGAGGTGAGTCCTTCCCTATAACAAGGCAGGGAAGTCACCATTTCTGTACATGCTGGTTTGTATTTTCCCTCCATGTTTTCTTAAGAGAAAAGCAAATCAAACAAAATAAAGTGAGAAAAAAACATACTCTGATTTTCAGTGTTGCATCACTTAAAATCAAGTGCATTTTAAAAATATTCTAAACTTGTCTGTTACTATATGGTAGCCACTAGCCACATGTGGCTATTTAAATTTCAGTTCCTTAAATTTAAGTAAAATAAAAATTCAGTTCCTCAATCTCTCTAGCCACATGTCAAGTTCTCAGGAACCACCTGTTTATAATGGCAATCATGTTGGTCACAGCAGTGTAGAACACTTCCATCATCAGTAAGTACTACTGGAATATGCTGTTCTACACATTCAAAATGTGATGCCTAATTAGCTTACTGCAAATAATTTACTTTTATGAAATATCTACACATATCAGTCACTGATTTAAGAGATGGCTATATTGACAGTAATGCATATACTGTATCTTGAATAAAAAGGTTGAAAGTTATAATTAAATGTATTGATTCATCCTCACATTACTTGATAAAAATAGACAACTAATAAATGTGAACAGATTATAATGCTTCAGATCACAGGATTTAGTAATGATGGTTAATCTGAATCCCCAGGCATTTACTGCAAAGCCTAGTCTATTAGCACACCAGCAAGTACATTTTAGCAGTATTTGGCAACCAGTTACTATTACTGAAGAAGCTATGGTAATCAACTAGGAATGCAGATGCTTGCTTTCAACTCAAAAGGAAAATATCAGCTCAAAGACTAGGATGTATAAAGATATAACGGTGAATATGGGTGCCCCAGAACTAATTCTTTTTCTGTCTTCTGGTGTTTGTTCTTAGATAATCCTGACATGCACAAATAGAAACCATAGCTAACCTCTAAGTAGCTAGTGCCTTTTTTTAAAAAAAAAATGAGTCTGAAGCTGTTTTTGATAGATCTGGAAAGAATCTAAAGGAAACTGGCTAAAGTAATATTAATAAAATGGAGGGAGGAGTTAAAAGACTCTAAGGAAAAGATGAAGGAAAACAAGTGAGCATATAGCATAGCAGTTTACAGGTAAATTAAGTGCTGATTAATTTAAAGAGTAGGGAAAGGAAAGAAGAGAAGAAGAGAGAAGAAAGGAAGGAAGGGAGTAAGGTATGAAAGAAAGGAGGAAATGAAAGATAGCAAAGTCAGAAGATAATGCCAAAGGAGAGCTTTAAAGATTAGAAAGAAAGTTAGATATACAAAATAAAAAACAATTCATTTTAAAAAGATAGAAATTATATAAACACTTTCTTTGATCATCGCAGAATGAAGCTATAACCAATAATGGATGGAAAAAGGGAACATTCATAAATATATGGAGATTAAACAACACAGTCTTAAATAATCAGTAAGTCAAAGAAGAAATTGAAAGAGAGTCCAGCAAATTGCTTGAGATGAATGAAAATGAGAATACAACATATCAAAATCTATGGGACACTGCAAAGGCAGTGCTGAGAGGGAAATTTATATTCCTCAGTGCTTACATTAAAAAGGAAGAAAGAGCTAAAATTGAAGATCTAACTGCACACCTGGAGGAACTAGAAAAAGAACAGCAAACTAATCCCAAATCAAGCTGAAGGAAAGAAATAGTAATGATCAGAGAAATTAATGAAATTGAGAACCAAAGAACAATAGAGAGAATCAACAAAAGCCAAAGTTGGTTCTTTGAGAAGATCAATGAAATCAACAAACTCTAGCTACAATGACAAAGGAAAAAAGAGAGAAGACCCAAATAAATAAAATCAGAAATGATAGGGGGGGACATTATCACTGACCCCGCAGAAATGAGGGATCCTAAGAAGATATCATGAACAACTGTATGCCAAAAAACTAGACAATGTAGACAAGGTGGACAAATTCCTAGAAACACACAAACCACCTATATTCCCTAGGAGAAATAGAAGACCTCGACAAACCAATCACAGGTGAAGAGATTGAAACAGTCACTAAAAACTTCCCAAAGATGAAAAGCCGAGGACCAGATGACTTCACAGATGAATTCTACCAATCATTCAAAGACAATCTAATACTAACCTTGCTCAAGCTCTTCCAAAAAAATTGAACAGGAAAAACGCTACCAAACTCATTCTATGAAACCAACACCACCCTAATACCAAAACTGGAAAAGATACTTTGGGAAAAAAGAAAATTCTGTAATGAATATAGATGCAAAAATTCTCAACAAAATACTTGCACACTGAATCCAAAAGCACATTAAAAGATTTGTATACCACGATCAAGTGGGCTTTATCCTGGGTATGCAAGGGTGGTTCAACACAAGAAAATCAATTAGTAAAATAATCCACATTGACAAATTGAAAAAGGAAAATCACATGATGCTCTCGATTGTAGCAGAAAAGGCATTTGACAAAATGCAGCACCCTTTCTTGATTAAAAAAAAATCCCACAGATAGGAATAGGAGGAGCTTTTTTAAATATGGCAAAGTACATATATGAAAAACTTTCAGCTAGCATTGTATTCAGCAGTGAAATACTGACAGCTTTCCTGCTGAGATCAGGAACAAGACAAGGATGCCCACTGTCAACGTTTTTATTCAATATTATGCTAGAAGTTCTAGCTAGAGCAATTAGGCTAGATAAAGAAATAAAAGGCACCCAAAAAGGAAAGGAAGAAGCAAAACTTTAACTATTAGCTGATAATATGATGCTATATCTAGAAAATCCTGAAAAATCCACAACAAAGCTACTAGAACTAATAGACAAGTTCAGCAAAGGGGCAGGATACATGATTAATACACAAAAATAAATAGTGTTTCTATACATTACTGATGTACAGTTTGAGGAGGAAATCAGAAAAAATATTCCATTAATAATAGCAATGAAAAGAATAAAATATCTAGTAACAAACTTAACCAAGGACAAAAAGGACTTTTATTCAGAAAACTAAAAAACATTGCTAAAAGAAACCAAAGAAGAAGTAAATAAATGGAAGGACATTCGTGTTCATGAATTGGAAGACTAAATATCATTAAGATGTTAATTCTATCCAAACTGATTTACAGATTCAACACAATCACAATAAAAATCCCTGCAACCTTTTTTTGTAGAAATAAAAAAGCCAATTATCAAATTTATTTGGAAGGGTAAGGGTCCCCGAATAGCCAAAACTTTCTTTTAAAAATGAGAACAAAATTGGAGGACACTCCTTGACTTTAAAGCACATTACTTACCTACAGTGGTAAAAGCAGCATGGTACTGGCATAAAGACAGATTGACCAATGGAACTGAATTGAGAATTCAGAAATACATCCTCACATCTACCGTCAAGTGATTTTTGACAAGGCTATCAAGCCCTCCCAGCTGGGCCAGAACAGTCTTTTCAACAAATGGTGCTGGGAGAACTGGATAGCCATATCCAAAATAAAAAAGAGGACCCCTATCTCAGATCTTATGCAAAAATTAACTTAAAATGGATCAAGGACCTAAATATAAAAGCAATAACCATAAAGCTCCCAGAAGAAAATGTAGGAAAACATCTTCAAGATCTTGTGGTAGGCGGTAGTTTCTTAAACCTTACACCCAAAGCACGAACAACAAAAGAAAATAGATAAATGGAATTTCCTCAAAATTAAACACTTTTGTACCTAAAAGGACTTTATCAAAAGGGTGAAAAGGCAGCCACTTCATGGGAGGAAATATTTGGCAGTCACATATCCAGTGAGGTTTAATATTCATGATACATAAAGAGATCATACAACTCAACAATAAAAAGACAAACTACCTGATTAAAAAATGGACAAAAGGGGAACGGATGTAGCTCCACGGGCTGAGTATCTGTTTCGCATATACAAGGTCCAGGGTTCGATCCCCGATACCTCCTAAAAACAAAACAAACAAACAAACAAAAAACCCAACTCTCATTAGGGGAGCTGATGTAGATCAGTGGTTGAGTGCCTGCTTCCCATGTACAAGGTCCTGGGTTCAATACCTGGTATTTCAAGAAAAATTTTTTTTTGAAAAAAGACTTGACAGTTGTACAAAGAAGAAATACAAATGGCAAAAAACACATGAAAAAATATTCAACATCACTGGCGATTAGGGAAATGCAAATAAAAACTACAATGAGATATCATTTCACATCTATTAGACCTGCTACTATTAAAAAGTCAGAAAACTGTAAATGTTGGAGAGGATGTGGAGAGAGAGGAATACTTATTCATTGTTGTTGGGACTGTGGAATAGTATAGGCACTGTGGAGGACGGTTTGGCAAGTTCTGAGGAAGGTGAATATAGACTTGCCATGTCACCTGGCAGTACAATTGCTAGGCATATATCCAGAAGAACTGAAAGCAGTGACACAAACAGACATCTGCACACCAATGTTCCTAGCAGCATTATTCATGATTGTCAAAAGTTGGAAACAACCCAGGTGTCCATCAACTGATGAATGGATAAACAAAATGTGGTATATGGACACGATGGAATAATATACAGCAGTAAGAAGAAATGAAGTTGTGAAGCATATGACAACATGGATGAACCTGGTAGACATTATGATAAGTGAAGCAAGCCAGACACAAAGGACAAATACTGTATGATTGTGCTATTATGAAGTAAATGTATTGTATAAATTCATGGAGTTAATAATTAGAATATAGGTCACCAGAAAATGGAATAAGGGTAGAGAATGGAAAGCTGAGGGTTAATCTGTGCAGAATTTAAAAAGGTTCTTTGTAAATTTTTGGAAATGAATAGAAATTATGAAAGCACATCATAGTGTTTGTAACTAGGAAAGCTATTGCATGGGTATGACAATGGTTGAAAGGATAAGTCTAAGGTCATATATATTACTAGAAGAAAAGCTAAAAAATGTAAAATGGAACTGAAACCTCATGTTAAAAACGGATATGGATGATATTGCATACATAAGATTGTTTTTACAAAATATAAATACAACTAAACTAGAGAGATGGAAACAGAATAGCAGCTATGTACATCAAGGGAAGCACTGAGAGAGAGAGGTGATGAGTTTTTTGTTTGTTTTTATTATTTATTATTATTATTGGAATAATGAAAATTCTCTAAAAATGACTGAAGTGATGTATGTATCAATACAATTGATTTGTTAAAAAAAGTGAATACATTAAAAATGAAAAAAAAAATTATAAGATGTGATGCAAATCATCATAAAGCAAATTGACTAAAGTTTGGATTTTATTCATGATATAAACTTAACAGCAATTGCAGTCTTGATTTTCAGCCAAAAAAGATAAAAATAAAATTATAGAAATGAAAGGAATATTCCAGAACAGAAAGGTAACACAAATGAGTAGGATACTTGCATGGCCAAATATGAATAAATATGACAGAAATAAGGGCAGTAATGGTTAAGTAATGATCTGCATATTAAAAAGAAAAGTTTAATGGTTCACAAAATCTGACAGAGCAGAGAAAACTCTTATAGCAATCAGACGACCAAAAGAAAATTATCAAAGGCCAAATATAAACATACAATGGAAGCAGAAAAATCAAAGTTAGAAAACATTCAAAGCAGATAAAAGAAAAATCCATCTTTGTGTTTTCAGGTAAATTCGGATTGAAGAAATCTGCAAAAAAACATTTTTAAAACTTAAAGATAAATGTGGTTATACTTCAGCATTTGCAAAGAACTAATGCAAAAGTATGAAGACTATTAGATGTTTAACAAAAATAAAATGCTGGAGGAGAACTTTTTGTTTTTTAATGTTTTCTTCCTTCCACATCAAACACAACTGAGTCAGAAGCCACATTCCCATCAATGACTGCAGCTTATGGAGGCAGTTATTCTCAAGGAAGGCGGGGTGGTGAGGATTGGGTAGAGGAAGACATAATCAAAATCTCCTGGTTAGATAGTTAATTCCCAAGTTCCCTCCTCAACTCTCTTCCCCTCAAGAACCCTTATCTAAAGCTAAAAGAGAACCATTTTCTTATCTCTGGCGCCAATTTTTGACTGGCAGTGAAGCAATTATATATGTAAATCATTCGCTTTCTTTTTATATATGAGAAAACAAGGAAGAACAACAAAGAAGGATATAATGCTTAACAACTAATCTAGTTAACTGGTATTTTTCACAGTGTATGAAAATCATTGTCAAACTTCTCACTGAAACGAATATGAGGAAACTGAGGCCCTGAAATAATATAACTTTACCAAGATTACATAATTGGTAAATGAAAAGCTAGGGCCTCATATTCTGAATCTCAGTCAACATTCATACCTCTACATCCAAGCATCCCAATTGGCTATTCAATTTCACTCAAGTGTGAAAGAACACATTTGCATAGTTTTAGATTACTAGAAGACAAACATGCATTTACTTTAAAATATTGAAGCTTGGGAATTATAGCCTACTAAGAAATTAATATTTTTAATTGTTTTATAAACACCAGAAAACAGCAAGCTTTAAGTAAGGGTCTATGAAGATTTACAATAGATAACTCTGACCAAGCAAACTTAATTTATTGGTCATAAGTAAACTTTTGGGTTCCTTGAGAACCATGAATCTGATGCCAAGAGCGCCTGGCTCATTGCAGTAGCTCATTAAATATTTGTTTAATTAATAAATAAATGTGAATCTCATTGATTGTTGAACTGTTAAAATGAGGCAAAACAAACCCCAAACACCACTTTGAAATTAAATTCAAAATCATCCTAAAGACATGAATAGCTGCTTAAAATGTGGAAACAGAGGTTTATAGCCAGTATATATACGCACATACATACCTGCATACATACATACATATATATATACAAATTTGGATTGTTGAGTAAGAACTTGAAAACTGATTATTCAGAAACCCAACATTAAAATATTGGGAATGATATCTGAGTTAATGAAATCGAGTGCACAAAAATAAATGGACCAGGAGTCAGAAAATATGCCTTTGGCTTTTGACTCAATAAGGATATATAGATTTAACCTTTCAGTGTTCTTATCTGTAATAGAAGATAGGCTGCTCCTCCCGTCAAGAGGTAGAGTCTATCTCCCCTTCCTCTGAAGGGCACTAGCCTCCTGACTTGCCTTGACAAATATAAAGTGGTGGAAGTGCCAATGTTCTAGTGCCTTGCCTAGAGTCTAAAAGGATTGGCAGTGTTTACTTAAATTCTGAAAGGGAGCTGCCATACTGAACATGCTCTGACTAGCTACTGAATGGCAAGAAACAACACTGGGAGAAAGAAAGGCTACTGAGGAAGACTGAAAAGTAGGACATGTGAGCTTCCTTGGACGTACAAGCCTAGCCCTGCCACCAGATGAAGCCAGCCACAAGTCACCCCAGCCACATTACCTTGTGTAGCAGAAGAGATACCCAAGTCTATCTGATTTCTCAAACTACAGAATCAGGAAAAATAATTTTTTTAAAAGTATTGTCGCTTTAAGCCACTACTTTCAGCCTGGCTAGTAGGGGAGCAATAGATGACTCAGATAGTATATTCGAATATTCTTTGGAGGAGCCAAAGAATTTAGAAAAATGCACTGTTTTCCCAAAATGTAAATCAATGCAAAAGTCTAGATAAATATCATTGTTAAACAATTGTAACCAATCGGAAATGCTTTTATATATGATAAAAATAATAGGCTTTTTAATGATTTACATTACTCTTGAAAATTAGACAAGGGATGGCTTAGACTTTTTTTTTCATTTAAGGAGATTCATGTAATGAGTACACGAATAACGTACTCCCATGGGCATGCCCAAATTATACAAATTCTTACAGTGCTAGCTAAAGAAAGTATATTGAAATGCAAGTAATTAGGTTATGTGCATCAATTCTAATTTTTGTAGATAAAACCATACCTACTTCATTACTGCATTGTTAACAACAAATTAATTCCCTTGCTTAGTATCAAATTACCTAAGCCCCACATCACAGATGAGCAGTGTCCATGATATGTTCAGATTTATTTTGGTTAAGATTGTTTTGTCATTTAACTGAAGTTACAAAGATGACCTTGGATTTTGTTCTGGGCTTATTTTCCTTTGATTAAAATTCTTTTACATATTCAGTCATTATTACTTTTCTTATTTTTAAAAGTTTCTTAATTTTTGTTTCTCAGTATGTTTGAGAATGGAGAACAGAATTCACTTGCCTTGTGAAATTGTCATCTTTGCAATAATCTGAAATGAGTATATATTCTTAATATGATCATTTGAACCAATGCTATATAAAACAAGGCTATAAGCTAAGATTTAAATATATATATATGCATATATATAATTTATTTGACAATATAAGAATCAGGTTTTTCTCAAAAATAAGATATTTCTGTAAAAATGAAACTCCTTTTTATAAGAAAGACCTAATGAGAAAGAAAGATATTGAGAAAAAAAACATGATATTCATAAAAGGTGCCTCTGATTTTGTTTTAATCAAGGGGGATAAATTGTTAACTTTTATGATAATGCAAACTCACAAAGCCCTTCTCTTATAGAGAATTTAGAGATAATGTGGAGCATTAATCTTGATATTTAGATTTAAAAAACAGTCATAACACTTTATGAAAATACTCTGTGAAAATATTTTAGTAAATAAAATTTCTTTAAATCAATCATAAGTTTTTAAAAGGAGAGAACTTTCTCTTTTAAAGGAATATTGTGGTTAAATTTTGGAGGAATGATTATTTCTTTTTTTTTTAATGGTGTTATTCCACATCTAATTTATGCTTTTTGTAATATTTAATGCCACTTACTAAATTCATTAAAAGTCAATCACAGTGATAGATCATTCATTATCAAAATTGTTTGAGATAGATTATTTAAATAGAAAGGTTTTTAAATGTTTAATGAAAAAATCTGCAATGTCCTAGGCCCCAGGCACCCACTTTGGCACTTTATTTTCTTTTTATCTCAAAACAATTCTTGGGGATAAATGCTGTTATTATCAATTTGAAAGGTAAGAAAATTAAAGTTCAAAAAGTTTTGTAAACTATCCAAGATAACAAATCTAGCACATGTCAGAGTTGAGTTTCCAACAAAAGACAGCCTAATGACAGGTTCATAGCCTCATTGGTTCAGAGCTTGTGGGGTTAATATTTTAAAATCTGCAAATATTATCATGTTGTATGACTCCATAGCCTGGAGTGCAAACTTCCTTGAGATCTAGCACCATTGTATCTCCCCGATTTTCTCATCTCTTCTATCCAATCCTTCCTCAAACTCCTTTATTAAACCCCACTCCACATTCAAATGAGTTAGAGATGGGAGAAGAGAGAATTTCAATAAAAGTAGTAAGTACAATGATAGAGATACATTGTTGGAGGAAAAGGCTTAACTTTTTTGGGCTATGGTGGGAGTGAGGGCAGGGGCTTTCAGGAAATGCTGATTTTGATTTTGATGGATTGAAGGACATATTACTCTTGATGCAATGGAACTCATGAATGGCTCAGTCATCTTTCCAGTTAGTTCAATAGTGAACATATGACACCGTCTGTCAAACACCTTGGCTGGTGTTTTCGTTGGCAACAGGCTGCCAATGCAATATACCAGAAATGTGTTAGCTTTTATAATGGGACTTTAAAGTAGTATCTAATAATCACATTGCCTTTAACTTCCTCCTAGCCTAACAAGGAGGCATATGCACTATTGCTAACACCTCCTGCCATACATGGGTTAATACCCCAGGCGAGATGGAACAGTCAGTAACTAAAATCCAATGGCATGGGGAGTGGGTGTAGCTCAGTGGTTGAGCACCTTCTTCCCCTGTACGAGGTTCCGAGTTCAGTCTCTGGTACCTCCTAAAAAAGGAAAGAAAGAAAGAAAGAAGAGAAAGAAGAGAAAGAAGAGGAAGAGATAAAGAGAGAAAGAAAGAGGAGAAGAAAGAGAAGGAAGGAAAGGCAGGGAAGGGAAGGAAGGGAAGGAAGGGAGCTGCCATCTATTCTGACCCAGAGTAGTTTTCAACCACCCCAGGAGACTGGCCATGATGGAACATCTTACCCTGTTCTTTTGCTCTCTTTGTGCTAAGTGACAAGGAAATGTGCCTTTTTGGACTCTTGATTCTGTACAATAAAGGGATCATTTGCTAAAAGTTTCTTTTGTGCCCTAAACCTATGTTGCCGCAATGCACCATTGTAGCATGGTGTATACAACAAACTACATTTCCAGTATTAATAAAACATGAAATTCAAGGTAGGGTGGTAGGGCATGAGAGATAGGGAGATGTGGAATCACGGATGGCCTTATGTGGGAAGGACTATGGATTTATCACTAAACTATGGGATAATTGTTAAGGAGTTTTTGAGAAAAATAGTGTGGGTTCAGATTTATTTTACATGAAGCACTAGGAAGCAATTAGGAAAATGAATTGTGGGTAAGGAGACAGAGTTGGTGGCAAAAGTAAGGACAAGTAGACAGTTAACTATGAGGCTATTATAGTAGTCTGATGAAGAGATAGACGTTAACTATTTGTACAGCAAGTGGTAGGAGGTGGAAAGTGGAGGGTGCTGGACTGAAGCTGGTCCATGTGGTGCCTTGTCCAGAGTTCAAAAGGTGCCTCTTCCATGAGACACTTTACTTTTTCAGAAAACTGTCAACATGTACTAATGTACTAATTTTGTAAGTACAAGACTTTTTTACCGGCAGTGCCTAAAAATCATCATTAAGAAACTGCAACTATGCTCTCTTAAATAAGGTGCCCCTGTGCAGTGCTTAATATGCACAGTCGCCAATGGTTCTAAATATAATTAGGAAAAAGACTTAGTGTTTATGACTGGTAAATAGCGAGAGGGTAGAAGTGGAAGGGTGACCAAGAGCTGTTTTGGATAGTGGTATCATAAATTGAACTTAAAAATCCAGTAAGAGAAAAACAGATTGAGGGTAGTAAGAGACTGAATGAATTTAGCTTGGGGCTCACGAAGTTTAAAATTCCTAGGGACTACCTTATTGGAAATGTCTAATAGCCATTGGATATGTGAAATACGGGGAAAGGTCAGAGTCAGGTAATAGTTATGAGGATGAGATTACCCAGAGAAATATCATGGAGTGAGAACAATAGCAGGAAGAGGAAGCAGCATTGGGGAACATTAACGTTACAGGCAGAAAAGGGAGGAGGTGTCCACGAGAGACCAAGAATCATCGGAGAGGCAAAATGAGAATGAAGGACATATGATGCTAAAGAAAGGTAGGGGGAAAGTCCAGTGAAAGAGGACCAGTAGAAAGGAGTTTGCTTTACAAAAATTTAAATCCTTAACATATGGCACACGTCTTGTCACCAAAAAGGTTCTCAATCAATGTATGCTGAAGGAATATGAAGGAGCTCTGTATTTTACATCATTTTGCCTTTGAAGAGACCATGGCAATAAGAGATAGAGTGAAATGGGGCTGGGGAGGAAAGACATACTTACTAAATACCTCCAGTGTGCCAGATCCTGTGCCAGCAATCTTCACATTCTATCTCAGTAAAAAAGAAATAATTCAAGATTGTATTGACAGCTAAACAAAACAGCAAAAATCAGAGGACTTAAATGTAACTTAAGTCAACGGCTGAGCAGGAATCAAACCCAATGCCTGTTTGTAACGTGAGGGGCCATGGTTTGCCCAGTTCTGTCACTGATTAAATTTTGATACAATGGAAATTTCTTAATTTATCTGAAATTTACAAGAAATTCAAATAGATGGTCTCCAATATCCATTTAGATTTAAAATTATAGTTTCCTTTTTATTGGTCATAGTTAACATCCCTGATGTATACTTCCTGCCTGGGCAGACTCCAAATTCTCCAAGGGAATTTGGACATAGCTTTCTTTTTCTGGAACTGTATCAGGGAGTTCTGAAGACAACAGGAGCTCACTATTCATTTTTAATGAATGGACAAGATTTTAAAAGAAGTTTGTTTATTAAACAGTTTAATTAGTTCAAGAAATATTATAAGAGCAGGAAGTTAATATTATAAGTCACTAACAAAGCAAAGGCTTGTAACACATTTTTGTTTAAGTTAATTACAAAAGTTATCAGACAAATAACATGCTTATTATCTATGATGGAAAAGCAGAAAGCCAATCAAGGATGCCAAAGAAATTGATTAAGGATTACTTTTAAAAGCTCCCCGTATGCAGATTAAGAAAATGACACACATTGTAGAACCCGTAAGCAATCTCCTGATACACACCTTTGCCATCAACTATACCTTTCTTTCAGAAATTTGAGAGGTGAAATGCCTTCACTGTGAAAGGCTAGAAAGCTGGCTTTGTCTAAAAATCTAACTGATCATCTTAAAGAGACTGCTACAAATTTGAAAGTCGGCTTAACTTTCATACAGAAAGTCAGCTGAATAGATCAAGCTAATCAATCAATTTTCAAAACCCCTAGAAATGTAACATGAGTTATATGCTCATATCTTTTTGGAAGCAGACCATTCTAACTTTCTTCAATGACAGAGAGATGGCACTTACAAATGACTTGGAGTCAGGAAACAAGATATAATCCAGATGTGCATTAAGTCCTTTTATTCAATATTATCTGATTATCTTGCCAACAAGATTTTTTAAAAGTGGCACAGAACTAAATGCATGTGCCACTGGTTTGAATCAGTGGCTCATTGTCAATCTGAAGAAGCATATAGTGTGGTGTCTGAGGAAAGATGTTCAGTTAAGATACTGTCAATAATACATTTAAGGAAAAACAGGAAAGAAGAAACATCCTATCTCCCAGGAAAACATGACAATGAAAAGATGATAACATGGCACTAAAAACTGACTACAGTTCGTGGGAAGTGAGAATGGGAATTTATTGCCTGATGGGTAAGGAGTTTCTGTTTGGGGTTATGAAAAAGTATTGGACACAGCAGGAATAGTTGTTCAACATTGTGAATGGGTTAATGTCACTGAGTTGTACATCAAAAAATGGTTAAAATGACAAATTTTGTTATATATATATATATATTAATAAAATAAAATATATATTTACTCCAATAAATGTTTTAATTGCCTCTGATTACTACCTATATGGAAAGAATACTAAATATCAACACCAAAAAAATGTTCCATCTACTAGATTTGTACTCATTTAACCCTTCATAGAGAACAATATTTGCCTGAGAAATGTATTTGTATAAAGGAACCTTATAAAACCTTAAATTAAATCTATCAAAAAGAACCATAGAAGAGTGAATTTGATATGGGTTTAGAAAGTAAATGTTGAAGGAACTGAGATTTTTTAGTTTATAGAAGAGAAATATGGAGAACAGAATGTTAATAATTGCATTCATTTTTTTTATTTTGCACAAAAATATGATCAGATGTTACCTACCTATTATACTATAACCCAATGGCATATATAATAAAGCAGGAGTATAAATTGTTTTCCTAGATAAAAGATTTAAGATTTGTTCAGATGAAGAATCTCTTCTGATAATTAGGCTTACCTAATAAATTGCTTACTTGATGTTGACACTTGGATTTTATAGAGACATCTCATTTCAAAATGAACTTCAGATTGCTCTCAAACCCTCCTTTCATGCTACCATTTCACTAGGTCCTAATCATCTTTCAGTCTTAGCTTAAATGCCATTTTTCTCAATCTAAAATAGATGCATTCTTTTCTCATAACACCTTATTATTTTTTCCAGAGTACTTGTTGCAACTTGTAATTATCTACTATTTTCATTTATTTATTAAGCAGCTACCATAGGCTAAATATTGCGCTAGGTACAAGATTGAAAGCTCAAAGAGAGTAAGCACTCTCTCTATTTTGTTAAATCCTATATACTATGGCTGAAAAAATTAATGAATGAATAAATAAAGGAAGGAAGAGAAGACCAGACCTCTTTTCTTGGTGATAAAGATAAGAGCAAGGCACAACCATTTAATGAATGTGTGCTCCAGAGAGAACTGGATATTATAAACTTGTTTAATTCTTCCACCTCCATGGGGTAGATATTATTGTACTCATTTCATTAAACAATAATTTGAAGATCAGAGAGGTAACATCACTACGCAAAGATCAACAGCTGATGAATGATGAAGGTAAGATTCAAACTCATATCTGTCACACTTTCAAGCCACTGTATTTACTTTCTATCACATCAAGTTTCTAGATGTTTTTAGAAATTCATGAAAATGAATATGTGACAAAGATCGTTTCAAAAATTTGTAATTTCCTTGATAGCACAGTATCACTTCAAAGAGCAAGAATTAAGTGCTTACCAGGTTCTTCTGGGAAAAAAGATAATTTGCGGTTATTAACATGTCCCATTTTTCTTTAATCTAATGTATTAGTTATACATAGAAAATAAAAACATTAGTTGATGGTTATTAAACAAATCTGGTGGCATTTTATCAGATATTATTTTCAAACACTTAAAAATATAATGTACTAAATAAGTAAGCTTCTCATTTTAAACATCTCTCTTTACATAAAAACAAACCTCTCTTTAAAGAAATGAATAACACAGGGCTGTATTTTAAATGAACTGAGACATTAATGACAAAACGTTTAAAAAATCAGAAATATAAGTTTTAATTATTTACTGTGACTTTTGAATACATGTTTTCTGTTAAACTATGTAAGCCCTAGGTACTTTGAGGGGCTTCACTGAGTTTAAAAGGATCCATATCAGGGCCGGCTCGATAGCCCAGTGGATAGGGCGCCGGCATACCACATGGGAGGCCCCGGGTTCGATTCCCGGGGACCTCTCCTAGCGGGCAGACTGCCTTGAGAATGGCAAGCCGCCATGGGCGGGCCGGAGCCGCCGTGGGCAGGGCAAGAAGCTGCCACGGACAGGGCAAGAGCTGCCACGGGCAGGGCAGGTCGCCCGCGGATGGAGCGCAGCCAGCCACCCGTGAACTGAAAGCCGGCTGTGAACGGACGCAGAGACCGCCCACAAGCGGGGAAAGCCGCGCCTGCGCAGTGACCACTCTCGGCGCGTCGCCGCAGCGGGGGTAAGGGGAGATATGTAATAAAATAAATAAATCTTAAAAAAAAAAAAAAAGGATCCATAAACTGTAAAAAAATTTCTCATAGCTATTTATTCCATGTAAAACTCTTCTCAAACATACTATTTAACTGATGTGCATTACAGAAAATGTATTGCTTTGGAAACACTTCGAACAAGGCAAATTCCAAAGGAGACAAAACTACTGACTAACGCACCACGGCAATATGACCTCTTGACTGAAACTTTTCTGAATGTGCATCACAAAAGACCACTGACACCTGTCATTTTCAGAGATGAATAAAATATTTCCAAAGAATACCACAATGCTGCTTGAGCAGAAACATAAGAAACTATATATTGATACCTTGGTTCAATATTTCAACAGATTTTACCCCTCTCCCTCAAGCTGCATATTTTAATTTTGATCTGTTCTTAATTGTTTTAAAATCCAGGAAACTCTTAATACAGATGTGAAAGACATGTTTAAGTTCATCACTTTCCTATGTCCAACACAACTGCAATTTTGATTTGTCTAAATCTAAAATCTTCCATTGTAGATATATTATAGATTCCCTGAGTTAGCCAACTCCACTTTAATATTTTAAAGAAAACTGCACTGAGACAGCATATATTTTTGAATCAGTGTATCCAAAATGCACAGCACTCATATTAATCTACTAAGTTTTAATTTTGAAACTAATGTATACTTACAAAGTTTATTGATATTTGCAAATGAGTAACTGAATTGTAATTCTGAGCATTTGAAACTGGTTAAAAATGCCACATTTCTAAAACCAGACAAAAATTATATCAATAATTTCATGTAAATTTGTAACTCAATATGTAAAGATATACTGGAATATTGTGGATAAGTATGACTATAAAATCAGTTGTAAGTCCTCCTTAATACAATAATAGTGACATTTAGGTGGTTCCACTTGTAAGGTAAAGATTTTATTTATTTATTTATTTTTTGCATTAGGAAAAATTAATTTGTCTTTTCTGTTCATCTAGATTTATGTAGATATAGTCGAGTGCAGGTAGAACTATACAGAAATTTGGAAAGTTTATAACAATTTTGAATGCAAGTAGAGGTATATAGCAACTATTACTACTTTATTTTTAGCATCTTTGTTCTATGGGTTGAGGTTATAACCAATTAAACTTAGGGAGCTGAAGTGAATCACTTAGATCCTAGGCAGAGCAGGAACTAAAACTGTGTTTTCTCATCCTGGAAGTTTGGTGAGTACTCAAGATTCTGTTCAAAGAAGATGGGAAGTGATGATCAATGAAGGCTGAAGGGAAATCTGTTTTCACAGCCCCTGGCTCAGGTTCAGCGAATAACACATCAATGTGTTAGATGCATACAGCTTCTAGAGTTTCTAGTACCAAAACTCATCAGTTTTGCAGGAAAGAAGGCACTTCCTATTTGGAACTGTGTTTCAGTGGTGAGGGAGAGAGAGCCAGGTACAAGCATACCTTAAACTCCTTCTTAATTACATCTAAATATAATGATGAAATAAAAGTTTACATTCATGGAAATAAAACATGGTATTTTGAATTTCAAAATAAATAATAAATAAATAATAAAACAAATAATGTTTTAGTTTATTATAAAGCAATACTTAGACAAGCATAAATTATACTCAATCTTGATATTTTTTAAATACCCTGTCTACCTAAGGGAACTTTCATTTGTATAAATTGCTTAAGTGTATTTTAAAATATTGTAATTGTGACAATAATGACAGCTAGCATGTATATATAATTTTTAACACGTGCCAGGCATACACTGTTGTACCTCCTTTATATACAATAATTACTCCTAGTTCTCAAAACAATCAAACAAGAAAAATACTATTATTTTCTCCATTTTAGAGATGAAGAAACTGTGGCATGGAGAGGTTAAAAGAAAGTAAAATACTATTGTTACAAAAATGACTGAAACTGCTAAACCTGTTATTTGTATATTAAATTTTCATTGTAATTTTCTAATTTCTCAATAAATATCTACCAAATATGTACTATTTCATGTTTTTCTTCTCAACTTACAATGTTTTGTCCTGTTTAGCTTCTAAAAAGAAGTTAAACAGTCTAGTCAGTGGGTTATAGAATATAACTCTAACTCAAAAAATAAAATTTCAACTATAAGGGAAGGCAGGAATTTATAGGTTGGTGGTAATTAAATGCAGGGTTTATTCTCACAAACGACATATGTTACCTTGTTTAATACTGCTTGTCAGATGACCATTTCTTATCTAGAAAGTAGGGTGTCTAAATAATTATATATTTTTCTATAGCTGTTCTACCACATATTAACATGAAAAGGCTACTGGCACTACTTTGGGTATAACTGGAAAGGACAACATCAGGAGCCAACAAAGGCATTAACTTCAACTTTAAATTTCATTCTCCCCTGTAAAAATTAGATTTTTTATGTTATTTAAATGTAATTTTATTACATTTACTATAATTTAGTGACACTTGAAGTGCAGCTATTGTATGAGTCTGCCTGCACCTCAGGTACAATATAAACTAAAGCTTATAACTCAGCTTTGAAAATTAGCTCATGAATCAAAGGAGATATAAAATCTAAGCCTCAAAACCCATCGTTATTTACTAGATTTGCAAGAAATCCATTTGGCTTTTATTAATATCAGTAGTTATTTTTTAAAAATCAGATTTTGATTTTCTTAAAACTCTTAACCATTCCATTTGCCAGAGACTGCTTTTCTCAGCTATTTATACCAGACCACAACATTTACAACTAAAATATAAGTGATAAAATTACCAATGATGGGTTCTGAAGGCATTTTCTCCCTCCACGTTCCCAACATACATATATGAACATTGCAATAAACTTGCCTATTTAAAATTTATTTAATAATCTATAAGTAGCAGTGAACAGATTAAATATATTCTTATGGAATAGTTCATGAAAATTAACCTCCCTTAAAATTTTCTTTTTTAAACTGCTGAAAATGCCTACAAAAGATTCATTCTAGCACACAGATGCATTCATTCATTTGCATTCTTCAAAATTTACTGTGCATCTACCACATGCAAAACACTGTAATGGGATTTGGAAAAATGGACCTTCCCAGAGAAAATGGATGTGAAACAAATAATCATATTTCAAAGGGGGAACCAACCCATAAGAAGCATGTGTTTGTGTGGGGCAGAGGACACATAGACAAGACTTCTCTAAAATGACTTTAAATATCAGATTTGAAAGATGAGTAGGAATTCCACTGGGTAAGGGTGGGGATTAGGGGATTGGGAGATTTTAGTGTGGCCTCTATATGATTGATCAAGGCAAAGAGAACTTATTAGAAAACAAATTAAAAACTGTGAATATAGTTTTATTAAAATATTTTTGACAAGAGAGAACTTGGTAGGCTAGGATTGCAGAAAGAGGTCTAATGTGGCTGGAGCAGGAGCAGAGTGTACACGGGACAAGGCGATAAGTAAATGAGGCTGGAGAGATAGGCCAGGAGGGGCCCAGTAATGGGGAGCTTTATCAGCCTTGTCAAGCATGATGGACTTTATTCTAACTCTCAAAGGGAAGCTTTCAGAAGAAAAAGGAAATGACATGGTCAAATTTGGATTTCAAAAAGATCATCTGGCTATACAGAGAGAACGAGATGAGAGAAAGAAGTTAGAATAGGTGATAACATTTTGGGTAGTAGGAGGCAGACAAAAATCAAAAGATAGGAAGTAGAATTGGAAATGATTAGCCACAGATTGAATTGGGGGAAAGAGGAAGAGAGAGAAGAGACGTATCCTAGATTTCTTTGTTTATTAATGGGATGGTCTAAAGTGCCATTTAAAATAATAGGAAATAATAGAATTGAAGAGTCATTTGAGATGTGTTGAGTTTTTCAAGGCTGGAAGATATCAAGTATAGATGAACCAAAAATATAGGGAATATGAGATTGTTAAATTAGAATACTGCTTGAATTTAATTTGTATTTTACTTTGGAAATATTTACTGGCATATCTTTGATTAGGAGGTAGGTTTCAAAGAGAACTAACTCAATCTTGCTCTATAAGAGGATATAAAGAATGGCTATATAGAAATTGAGTTTAATTTTTTTTCAATTCAGGTCTCAGTTTTATTGTTTACAGTCCCCTCTCATGGTACTTCATTTAACAAGACTCATAGTCTATTGCTATAAGCTCCAAGAGAAAAGAGGTTTTGCTCTTTTAATTGTTGTCTATACCCAACTATCATGAACTTACTGCATTCTCAATAAATGTTTGTTGAAGGAATGATGAGTATATATAGTATATTTGATTATGGTAGCATAATTATAGTATTATAATTATAGAAAGTCACTCAGAGGCATATGTCAATCTTACTAAAGAGCTTGACGATATAACAATTCTAATCCTGTTTTGCAGGGACTTTAGAATGTCAATTAAATTATCAATGTCTGTAAAACTCTGATATCATCTTAAACTTGGGGATGAAATGCTTATGGTACAAATCCACACATTTTTAAAATGAAGCTAAAAGTGCTCTGAGAAATATTAAACTTAGGGTTTAATTCCTCTCACTTAAAACAAACAAAAAAAACACGCCCAAAATCTAGTTAAATTCACCTACTACATATTGATACTTAAGAATATATTATGGTTCAGTATAAATATGAATTTCTATTACAGTACCAAATTAACAATTTTATTTTCACATACATAGTTCCCGATACTTGAATGGGCCACTGCTTAGAAAAATGGAATGAGACACATTCACACCTTCTTAATATCTTGATGGAGAATTATGCACTTAAATTTGGCCTGTTTTCTGAAGGTAATGTCATACAGTTTTTGAGAATTACTAATATATATATGCAATTATGGAAAAAGAAAAAGCATAGTTTGGTACAATCTTATATAATAATATAAAGCTCAAATTAAAAACTGTGAATATAGTTTTATTAAAATATTTTTGACAAAATTCACATGAATGAAATGGGGCTTATTATTTTGATACTTGATTTCAATCTACATAATATGCAATTTTTTCTGTCGTTTTAGAAGACAATATACATTGTCTTTATATCCACAAAGTAGGATATAAAATACAGTTTCGGCTTTGGAACAGCTCAGCTTTTTGTCTGCATTCTTTGATTTTAAATAAAATAAAAATTTGGACTCTCAATTAAAAAACACAACACACTAAAAACAGACATAAAAGGAAATGAATTGTGAAGTTGAAATTGATGTAAGTTAAATAATGTTGAAGGCCAATTTATGTCTTGTTTAAAAAAGGGTCATCATAACACTTTCAAGGCTTGATGCCTACAGCAAATTTCCTCTTATTTACAGAGAATAAAAAAGCACAAATTCATTTTCTTAATAAGCTTCTTCAGTTTTTCAAATATTTCTAAGAAATGCCAAAGGCTTGCCTTAGTTAACAAGTACACAGATATTCCAAATACAGCAATGTCAGCTAAATAGTATTTGATCCCCAAAGATGCTCTTATTGGGATTTTAGCAGCTATAGAAATGTGAAATGTATGAGGTACAAGTTTTAGCAATTCTTAGAGTTTTGTGTGAGCTAATAAAAGAGTTGAAATAATTGGATAGCACTGAAAGAAAAAAAGTCACTGGCTTGAAGAAACGAAAATTTTGTTTTCTATATGTGAATTGGGCTTTCAGAGGAACACATTATATCCTTCTTTGAAATTATGTGTACATTTTCTCCAAAATAAAGAATACATGTGATATGCAAAACTTCAAAAAATGTAGAAGTTAAAAATACTCCTAGCTTGATTACTCAGATATAACTATGATTAACATAGTTTTCCCATTTCTTATGCTGTGAAGTTTTTTAAATATTTAATTATAATCATGTAGTACATATTATCCATATAGTCTAAATTTGATTGTTTTAAATGTCTACTTTCCTGATTATAAAGGTAATAGTTAATTGTAGTGAATTTGAAATATGCTGATGAAGGTGTCAATCTCAAATATTATATGTTTGCTAGTTGTAAATATTCGTTACTTATTTTCAGTCCAAGAATTATACATGCAGTTAATGTATGTATAATGTACCCTAGAGAAGTCAATACTTCCAAGATTGTATTAAACTCATTAATTTTTTGGAAAATAATTCATAAACCAGTGAAGACAGACATTAGTGAGAAAGAAGTGTAGAACCAATCTTGAGGAGGAGAAATTATTAACATGGTTAGCAGAATACTAAGTATGAGCCTTTACAACCAAACACTGTAAAGGTGTGGTGATTTCAAGAATTGATAAACTCAGTTTGACTTGGTACTTTCGGATATCATTCCATGTTTCACAAGCTCCTAATCCATGATCAGATTACAGGCTCTATATGCCTTTCAATCTTTGCTCTGTCTCTTGGTTAGATCATGAAAAGGAGTCTTGACTCGAGAGTCAGAATCAGACACAGAGAGCTTCTCATAGCTATTTAACAATCATTCAGCATCTGCTATATGTAGACCATTGATCACTTATATTTACAGTGATATTAGGTTTTTCTAAGGATACAAAGGTAAATAATATATGCTTGAGTCCTGACCTCAAGCATCTTACATTCTAGCTGGGGACATAAAACATGAGTTAAAAGAATATTTATTATTTTTATTCTTTCTTGTTATTGATCTATGATAATTGTCTGTAAATATTACTGATACAATGCATGTTTTATCTACTGAGAGTTTATGCATAAAATATATGATCATTTGAAATCATTTTGAAAATTTTCAGAACATAGGACAGCATATGTGCTCTACTGAGCACATGACATACATTTCATAATCAGACCTATAATGGGTTGAACCAAAGGACTACCATCAAGCTAGTTGTCTGCTTTTCTGATATTCTTATGTGTAATCCTTTAAACTTGGAACTGGCACTTCCCTTCACTCCATTTTTCTCACTGGCATAGAATATAGCTAGTTGCATGCACTGAAAGTGCCAATTCCATTCTTGGTTCCAATGTCAAAAAATATGATGGAATGATATCACTATTTTTCAGCTTTTTTCTAAAACAGCTTTATTGAGCTTTAATTTACATGTGATAAAACTCTCCCATTTTAAGTACAAACTCGGCACGTCACCGCAGCGGGGGGGAGACAAAGCAGACATAGAAGAACACAAACACACACAAAAAAAATGAACACACAGCAAGAGCAAGCAGAAAAGGGGAGGGATCTGTAACCAAAAAATAAATAAATAAAAGGATATAGGATTTAGGGTCTGAAACCTTGAGTCTCACTAGTTATGTGACTTTGAACAGGTGGTTTAATCTCTGAGTCTCAACACTCTTATCTATAAAATGGGGATCATAATAATAGCTACCTTCCTCAGAGAACTGCCCAAAACATTTTATCAGAGTGATGCATTATAAATTGTTCCATATTTTAAAAGACACATAAATATGAGTTTCCCTTATGAGTTTCCCTAATTATAATTACTTGAAGACAGGTTTCTAAGAATGCTGGCAATTTTGCAGATGAGAGAATCTATATATTATATAAGGATAAAAACTGTATTGTAGTATGACAAGATATATTAAGAAAATTTAGACTTTAACTCGATGTTAATTGTTGCCATTACATTTAATTCCATGATCATGTCATTAGAGTGATATTTTTCTTCACAAATAATTGGAATGAAAGATAAACCAACCAAAGACCTCTGAATTTTAAGTCCATTTTTATGCAGTTCCAATTTCAAAAACATATAAAGCCTTGTTGTTTTACAGATGAGAAAACTAAGCTTAGGAAGGTTATATAATATGCCAAAGTTAACTCAGTCAGCCATGGAATACTATTACAACAGCAGAGACAACATAATGGAATTGTGTAATTTTAGAATTTTGAAGGTGGGAAGGATTTTGCAATCCAGCCCACTCATTTTGCATGTGAAAAAACTGAGGCCCAGAAAAACAAACTGACTTTTCCAAAGTCATGCTGGTATAAGGAAAATTTAAAACAAGACAAGGAAATGGATCCCCAATTTATATTATCTCATACAGTAGTAAACTAAATTTATTTATATCAAAGCATATTATCTTTTTTAAATTATTAATTTCACTTAAATAATAGCATATTCACATACCTTAGATTTCTTCAACCTTTTCACCAATAAAAAGAGAACTCACATAATATATCCTCCTCAGATCAAATGAACATCTACTTTTGTGTTTTAAAGTTAATCCTATGGTAGTAAATGGGTAGCAACTGATTAGGCTACAAAGGGTGTTTATTTGATGGCCAAGTATATATTTTATATTGGGCATCTGAGATCAGAATTATGATAACTTGAAGGGCACTGGGAATCTGGATTAACTAAGGAGAGAAAGATCTAAATTCATTTCTTATTAAAGATGTGTCTCTAGCACATTTACTTTCGAACCATGTGCACAGTTTTTATTTCCAAATTTTTCTTTAGCAGCTTTCTCTTTGAAATGACTTAAATGATATGAGTGAGAAAAATTCTACATTTGTGATGTTATCTTGACCCACAAAACAGTTCATATGGTCATACTTTTTATTTCTCTCTCTATTTTAAAACTAGTTATAGTAATGAATATATTTTTATTTCACAACCTAAAGACTTCAGGTGAGCTTAACGTAGGATAGCATGACTTAAATATAGGCATATGGGTTTTCTCCCCTCTCTTTATTAAGCATAGACTTGAAGAATATCCCAGTTCAAAAAATCGTTGCACCTGCTAACATATGCCCAAAGACTAAAACACAATGCTAGCACCCAATGGGTGAAGTGTGTTTGTGCTTTTCAAGAGGCCCTACTTGCTTTATAAGGAAGTTCCAGAACAGAAGAGACAGCAAAACATATTATAATTTGGGACTGTTTCAAAGGATTATAGTTGGAGTTAGAGCCATACATAACTATAATAAGAGAATTAATACTAGGCCCAAATGTAGCGAGAGTGCCTCAAAATCAAGGGCCTCGAAGACTAGTGATGCCCAATAGACATATAATGCAAGTCACATATGTAATTTTAAGTATTGTTGTAGCTACATTAAAAAAGAGAAAAAGAAACAGGCCAAATTAATTTTAATAATGTATTTTATTTAATTCACCACATCAAAAATATTATTTTAACATGAGATACATATATAAATTATTAATGAGATATATTATAAACTTCCTTTCATATTGTATTAGAGATCCAGGGTATATTTTACAGCTACAGTGCATTTCAATTCTCATTAGCCAGTTTCAAGTGCCCTATAATCACATGTGGCTAGTGACTACTAAACTGAGCCAAGCATATTTAGAGTATCTACATAATAAGTGAAAACTCAGCCAGAATGGCTCTGGGTGCATGGTCTATAGGTCTACAGGGCACATGGCAGGGACATAGTAATGGTCCTCTTTCTCTTCCTTCAGGTA